>PVJC01040138.1:0-15893 GCA_004026665.1 Murina feae
ATAATTCTAGTATCTCTGGTACAATACAAAACAATTCATCTCACAAAACACCCATGTCAATCATGAATCATAATGTGTTTTAAACAGCAGCTTCATCCTCAAAGCTGACCCAAGTCCTTTTACAATACCCTTGGCAGAAATACATCAATTGTTCCATAAAGCCACACCTCTACCACCCAAATTTAACATATACATACCAAATCTTTTTTGAGCACTCTTTTTAGGGGTTCCAAAATATCTAAATGATCCTTGTTGTAAAACTCTTTAGTGTTGAGAACTTCTAAGTAGAATCACAAAGTAGAAAATTCAAATTTACATAAAGTTACACTAAAAACAAGTTACACCCTCACACTAAAAATGAAATGAAAAAGCAAAGTATCTACAGAAATTCTTGTTCATTAACACATCTAAATAGCAGTATACTGTATTTCTCAAACTTGGAGTCTGGAAAGAATTTTGAAAAGATATGACTCTGTAATACTGGAATTCCATTAGATACTTGGCTATATAATAGTAATAAGGAATAAAAGTTCACTAGAAAATCCATGTAATGTACAGCAGTAATTCTTAGTGATTTCACTTTGTTTCCATAGTTTAACGACTAATCAACCTTTTACACATAACAATTCTTTTGGATACTAAAAAAGCCAGCTTAGGCCCAGCCTGGTGTGGCTCAGCGGTTGAGTATTGACTTAGGAACCAAGAGGTCATGGGGGTCAATTCCCAGTCAGGGAACATTCGCAGCTAGTGGGGCTCAATCCTCAGTAGGGGGTGTGCTGATCAATATTTTTCTCTACCCCTCTCCCTTCCTCTCTCTAAAAATCAACATATATATATAGATATAGATATAGATATTTTAAAAAGCAGCTTAGAGTATAAATGCATGTTTCTTCCACAAGGCTATTTTTCTTTTTAAAAAAGATACATCCTCCTAAGTGAATTTAACTTACTAAGACCCAAATTTGAAGTAAGCAAATTGTATATCCTCTCATCTCTTTGATGTCTCTCTCCCTGTCTCCAAAAGCCCTCAAGCATCTTTTAAAACCTCAACTATTCCTCAAAACCCTTTAGATCTTCAAAATTCACTTTGTTCTATAAAATTACTTGCATATACAACCTCTCCAAAATCAAAGCTTTCATGTTCTCACACATACACACTATTTTACACCAATTCACCCTAATTTATATGGGACTGACAGCTCTTCAATTTAGCTAGAGGTGTTTTCATGTTTTAAAAAAGTTTGTTAACCTAAATTTATTTTAACATACACAGTTTCAGTAAGTTTAGACATTTAAAAACCAAAATAAGAACTTTCTGATTTAGTGGGGATGGGAGGGGGGGAGCACATCTCAGGAAAAGGAGGCTGGAAACGGGAGTCTGGCACCTGTTCCTCATTCACCCAGTTATATCATCAAAGACATTACAATCATCTGGTCCAACACTTAATTTTTAAAGGACAAAGCTGATGCCAAAGAGCAAGACTAACCACTCATAAACCTACAGCACTTTGTGGTCTCTTCCCAACCCCAAGGTATTCTTGCATTTTTTACCTTATATTTCTGAACCCATAGCTTCCTTAAAACCTAACTTTTTATACACAGGACCTTAACAGTGGTACCCCAGGACTTCTGTAGAAAGTAACTATCTGTGTGTAGGGTGGAAGTTTGAATGAAAGGAATATGAGTACTTTTAAATTCTAGACTGTCTTAGATATACATAGTATTTACATGGTAACTCCAAAAGCAAACAAACACACACAGATATTCTCAATATTTACAAAATTGAGGCATAGTTTTGTTTCTTTTACAGAGGACAAAGTAACTCATATTAAGTTGAATTCTGCCTAAAAATAAGTTAGGTCTGCCTTTTTAGAGATAAGAGAAGCTAAATATTAGTCTTTTAAAACGTGTTACATTAGAATGAAATTAACCACTAAACTTAGAAGACAACTGACAATTTAAAATTCAAGGTATAATTATTTTTTTCATGTATTTAAAATAATTAGATACACCCAAACAAAAAAAAATTATTTAATTGGCATACACAATGTAAATGAATTAGTTAGTATATCATTTAAGAACCAAACAATATATTATATATATTCAAAAATGCAACAAGCAACAGACAGAAGTCATGTTGTCGTATTTATAACAGCCTATTTTGTTTGAACATATATTTAAAAATTAAATCAGCCAAAACTTAATGGTAAAAACCTGATTTACAGTCTAGCTATGATAGTTACATAAAGGTAATACATTACCAGAAATCTCTAAATCTCATCATCACTTTTACTAGGGTAGTGTGTGAAGATAGCCAAAGACCTTGTAGGGATTCAAATGGTTAAACCCAGAAAGCTGGGGGTTTTTAACTAATTTAACTAAAGCCAGTATTTCACCTAGGTCTAATAAAGCCAAGGTCACAACCTATTTCCAGATGGTCAAGCAACCTCTGAAGAGAGAAAAACTTCACTCGGACATCGATTAGTACTGCCTTCCTCAAAAATAAAAATAAAAAAACCAGAACACTTTTATACCCTATTCTGTAGTTCTGCAGACAGCTCTCAAAAAATATCCCATCCACTATTTACTTTTGCAACTTTTTCTTGCATCTACTCGGTAATTAGATACAAGGAAGAAAAAAGAAAAAACCCACAGGATTCACAGAAAGCAAGAACTGAACTCAGTTTCCTGCTCTCCCCAAATCTTATTATTTCCAGGTGTTAACACCTTGGCGGAGCGCGGGCGGACTGGGGTCCTAGCTCTGCTCCTACTGCCTTCTCTCCCTCCACTCCCCACACACACTCCTCTACCGAAGAGCCCAAGAGCAGCCAAGGAAAGGGGCCCGCCCGGCAGCGGGGAGATGCTGGGGGAGGCGAGGAGGCACAACCCCACCTTCGGCGGAACCGCAAACTGGCGGAGCTGCAGTTGCTGGAAGTTACAGAGGCCTGTGGAGTCTGGCACTGGAAAGCGGCCCCCAGGCTGTTCCCGACTCCAAACGCACGGCCTTTCCGACCAGATTGTGGAAAGTTTAATAAACAAATCTGCTCCCGGGGAGGGGGGGCAAGTCGGGGCTCGGCCAAGGGAGCGCGCGGGGTCTGCCCGCGGCAGGGCGGTCGGTCCAACGCGGGTGGCACCGGGATTCTTGGCGGCGGCAGCGACTGCATCCACCCCGGAGCCGCGGTCGCAGGACTTGCCCGGACCGGGGTCCGAGGAGGGGGACAGCCCAGACCAGTGTGTCCGCGCCAAGGGGTAGGGGTCCGAGACTCGGGTGGAAGTTGAGGGCTGGGCGGCGGCGGGGCTCTACTCACGCGGCTGTACCAGATGCTGAGGCGGGCCGCGGCCAGCACTGCGAGGAAAGTCCTCTGCGGGTCGGACTGGACGTGGACGGGCGCCTCGGCCGGGCTCCCCACCGGGCACAGCAGCCTCTTGGGCCAGCCGCTCAGGAAATACATGGTCCGCGCCGAGCCGCCGACGCCACGGCGCCCGGCGGCCCCCAGCCCCGTCCGTCCCACTCAGCGGCCCGGGGCCGGACGCCCGCCTCCCGCACCGCCGCCGGCAGCTCGGGGCATCTGCCCGCGGGCCGGGCCACCGCGATGCCGAGCTACGAGGGCACCTCCGCGCAGACAGGGCCCAGTGTGGGGGAGGGCGAGCCGGGGCTCGGAGGGGCGGAGGAGCGCGGGGGCCCGCCCCGGCCCCGCCCCGTCCTCGGGCAGCGCGGGCGTCAGCACCCCGCGCCGCGTGGGAAGGCGGCCGCGCGCGCGCGCACTGGAGGCCTCGCCCTGCCTCCTCCGCTGCCCCGGAAGCTCCGCCCTCATCGTCTCGTGCGGCCTCCGCGCGGCGTGCAGACGCCAGCGGGTTTGCCCTCTCGTGCCCCCCTGCACCTCCCATCCGCCAGCCGCGGCGCGCAGGCGGGGCGGTCACGTGCGGCTCGGGGGCAAGTCAGGCAGAGCCAGGCGGGACCCTGCGGGGGGACATCTGGGCCTGCGGCCCATGCCCCGCCCCCGGCCCAGCCGAATCAGACTTCCCCTGCGGACCAGTGAGGCCTCCGTGAGCGCGGCCGGGCGGGGGGCGTGGAGGGAGGCGGCGTCACGTGACCATCCCTTCCTGCGTTCCCACGCTGGGTTCCTGGCCGCGCCCTCACTGCCGGGTAGTTGTGTCCTCCGCCCAGGGGTCCCTTCTCGGGTGCCAGGATCTGCAGTGAATATTGGTGGTGAGGTTCCTGCCCTCATGGAGCTGACATCCTAGAGGGAACCTTTATTCCATCCGTAAATAACCGACAACTCCAGTGCCGGGAGTCCTGTCCTCTGTCCTTCAGGAGTTGGGAATCTAGCACATATTTTTCAGCTCAGTTTGCATTCCTCTGCCCTTTTATACTGTGAGACCAGGCGAGGCTGTCTAGGGTATGTACCCGAGAAGGCTCTGCCTTCCTTTTAGAGCTGGAAGGGGCTGTAGACGTTTTGCAGGTCAGTGTTTTAACTTCTGGACCACAGGCATCACCTTCACTGTTTCCTTTAAAGCGTTTCAGACGCAGTGATTACCTGGGAGTAGGAGGATAGCACGAGTGGGGGGTCTAAAATAAAGGACTTCTTTCTCATTGTTTACCTTTTTAGTACATTTTAAATGTTTCCATATGTGTATATTACTTTTCAATTAAAAACACTTGAGTTAGCCCAGGTTAAAAACCAGAGGTTGACTCGAATAAAAAAGTGGCGACATAAGCAACAAAAAAACGTGAGTAACGTAATCCCTATCAAAGGTAGCATGGTAGCTAGTATTCATAACAAAATAGGTAATGTTACATAATTTCCGTAAACATTCGCTGCGTTCCTCAGGACGTGATCAAAGAACCAGATTCCTCAAATCAAAGTTGAAACTGTCACCACTCGCCTGCCTCTGCGGTCAGACTGGGAGACTGTGTCTCCTTACTGGTGGTCCTCCCGTCCCCGCAAGCCAGCACAGCAGCCTGGAATGTAGTAAGAATAGTAAAACAATGAAAATAATTGTCCAATGAAATATTGGACGAAATCCTGATCCACCTGAACTACACCATTTGGCAAATAAAGAAGCCCATCCCTAACTGGTTTGGCTCAGTGGATACAGCGTCAGCCTGCGGACTGAAAGGTCCCAGGTTCGATTCCAGTCAAGGGCATGTATGTACCTTGACTGCGGGCACATCCCCAGTAGGGAGTGTGCAGGAAGCAGCTGATGGATGTTTCTCTCTCATCTATGTTTCTCTCTATCCCTCTCCCTTCCTCTCTGTAAAAAATCAATAAAATATATATATTTTTTAAAAGCTCAGAGGTTTCTTAACTTGCCAGTTGCATCACTTCTAACCTGCTGTGAGCATCTTTCTGCACTCCTGTCGTTTAAATAACTTGTTGCAGTCAGTTTTAACTTTACTCGTTTTCATGACTTTAGAATTTAACTCATCTGCCACACTCCTTTGTAACAGTTAAGGCTTACAAAATATTTTCCAATGTATGACTTGATTTAGTTCCACAGTAAATCTTCAAGATAGGTGTGGTGTCATCCTCACTTTCTTAATGAGGAAACAGGACCAGCGTGGGAGAAGAGCCTCACGCCACAGGGTTTGAAAAGAACTTGTCTTCCTTCTACAGACCCAGTGATTTTTAGACTGGATTGAACTGCATTGTGGTCATTGCTTCTTTCAGTGAGAGGGAGAGGGGGAGATTCTCTGGATCTTTCTCCCTGAGCAGGAGCAAGGGGAAGTAAAATATTTGACTCTTCGCAACCCCTTACTTAAGAGTTCTCCCATTTGATGGAAACCTTATGGACTGTGTTTCTCAACTTTTAAGTATCATATTCCAATCTATATATGTGAAAGGCTAAGTGTCCATCCGACCAGTGTACTGACCACCCGGGGGAAGACACTCAACACAGGAGCTGCCATGGCGCACTGGCCATTTCAAAGGAAACGGCACCATGGAGCTGGTGCTGACAAACCAACACTCGGCTTCCCCAAGTGGGACACAGGCCCTGCCACCACCCTAAAGCAACACCCTGCCAAATCGCAGCCAATGCTGTCAAGAACCCATGGCAAAAATTCAGCCCACAGCCCAGACCAGCCCAGAAACGCTGGCTGTGGGCGCTAAGTAATGACGTCATGTAGCAATGCCCAGCATCCTCTTCCTAGCGATGACTAGCCTCCTTGCAGTTTCTTCAGCCCAGGAACATGACTTGCTTTATACCCAGGTGGAAACATTTTACAGTTTAACCAAGTGTCTGTGAAGTGTTTTCTCATGTCTCATCTCATTTGATCCTCACAGAAGTCCTGGAGTAGGTAGATAGGAGAATCCGTAGACTCCTATTTTCATTAGCCAGAAAACAGATTTAGAAAGTTTAAAACCTTGACCTGACTGAAAAGAAGAAATGGTGAACCTTGAAAATGACTTCAGGTTTTCTCACTGCGCAGAATATAGTCAAACACTGCTGCAATTAAATATTTTACCCTCTGTTCTTCCTGGGTGATCTACAACAACAATCTGCTTCTTGTTGATACTTACTGCTGTGTAGCTGACAATTACCTGAAAGAGAAATTGGAGTGCTTCATTGGGCTGGAAAAAGTTTAGCTATATCAGAAAGCAGGTCTAATTAGGCAAGTATGTGTGTATATATATATATGGCTAAGTTGACTCTGAAAGGTCTGGGGGCTGGGCAGACAAGGGACCTTCAAGATTCCACCTGCTGAACCAAAAAAACAGCCCAAGGCCAAACTGCAGCCCTGATAAAACTGGCGCTGTAAAAACACCCTCCTTAATGGCCGCCTGGAATTTCTCAGGATGGCCAAGGTGCAGTTGTACAAACTCCCTGCTTGAACTTAAATCAACCCTCTCCCCTGACCCCCAACAATCTACCGCAGACAAACTGGATTGGCCCAACAGCAGCATAAAGAAGCTTTACCAGGCATGTGTGTCTGTGACTCACACGGCCTAAGTTTGTCCCCAGACCTCATGACGTCACCCGAGGGCTATCAATAAATGTGATCTTTCACTTTTACCCTCCTTGTCTTGGTCAACTTACTGGTTTTGGTTTGGATTAAATCTTACAGACTTGCGCATGTGCGATACATGTAAAGCTCTCACTGGCGCCAATCGCACACATGTGTTTCCATCTGTCATTGTCGATTGTGAATTTGGTTGACATTTCTACTATAGACAAAGGGTGAATAGTGATATTAAAATATTTATTCTAATTAATTTCCTTTCAATGTGCACGAATCCATGCACTGGGACACTAGTGTTCTTTTATAAAAGCCATTAGCAGTTCCCATATCCTGGATCTTGCTTCTCCTCCTTCCCCTACCCCATCACTATCACTCTCTAGTCAAACTCTATTCTGAACTAAGACTAAATAGATAAAAGAAAATTAATATGTGCATGTTTTCATCTATCAAACCAATAGGCTTTTTTTTTTATTACAAGAAATAATTTTGGACCCAGCTGACGTGGCTCAGTGATTGAGTGCCAGTCTATGAATCAGGAGGTTGCAGTTCGATTCCAGGTCAGGGCACATGCCCAGGTTTCAGCCTAATCCCTAATAGGAGGCATGAGGCAGCTGATCAATGGTTATCTCTCATCATTGCTTCTCATCATTGGTGTTTCTAAATCTCTCTCCCTCTCCCTTCCTCTCTTAAATCAAAAATAAGTGGGGAAAAAAGAAGAATAAATAATGTTGGTAAGGGTATACAGGAACAGGTACATTTATAAACTCTTGGTGAGAATATAATTTGGTGGAATTTTTCTAAAGGGCAGTTGGCATTACATTTTTTTTTTAATCTTAAAAATATGCATACCCTTTGCCCCAACTATTTTTTTCCTATGATTATTTTCTAAGGAAATAAACACTGAGCTTTAGCTTTAACAGTGCACCCCACAAAGGTGTAGCTCAAAGGAAATAATCTAAATGTTTCCCAAAAGATATTAATTACAGTCCTTCCTTACAATGGAAGATTTTGTAAGAATAAAAAATGATGTTGGGAAAGAATATTTAATTATATAGAAGTATTTCATTATATACTCTGAAGTAATGAAAGCAAACTAAAGACAGTATGTAAAATATCCTATGTCCACACACACAAAAAATGTGCTTAGAAAAAAAAGGGAAGAAAACGTTCTATAATACTGGTTGCAGGTATTTTTGACGTTCTTTTTTGTATTTTCCAAATTGTCGGTAGCGAAGTCATGACTTCTGCAGTGAGAAAAAAAGTTACGTAAAACAGAGTTAAATTGCTCATGACTGAAAATGTCCCACTTGTCCTGCCCTTAGTGGGCCCAGCAGTGCAGACAAACCACTGGGAGTGATGTTGCAATGTGGCATTTCAGGCACAGTCCCAAGACTGGTGAGGGGAGGATTCGGAGAAAGGCAACCTGAGTCACAAGGCTGAACGTAGGCCCTGGGTACTTCACACATTCACTGACTCACGATGACAGCGCAGGACTGGGACCAGAACTTGGTTCTGAACACACTACTCCCGGTCTTCGGTGACCTCCATAAGAGCTGATGATAATATTTACTGACAATGATGTTGCTTTAGTGTATGACTCTTCAATATGCTTTTAATATTCAAACTTATTCTACTATAATTATGTGCATCTGATGTATTTGCTTCTGGGTTAGACTGTGTATGTGTGTGTGTGTGTGTGTGTGTCTGCCACACTACCATATATGTTAAGCGACCACTGAAAATGTCCCTATTCTTCATATATATATGGTTTATTTTAACAAAATAGTCCATATGTGACTATGCTGCATTCTTGATTATCATTTTTCCCCTTCTGAAGATTGAATATTTCAGCTTAAAAGATATGATGTCATTCTTTTGCTTCAAAATAATCTGGAGGTTAGTGGTTGGAAATATATAGGAAACAAGGTTGGTTATGAGTTGATAATTTTTGAAGCTAAGTGATGGGTTCTTGGGAATTTAGTGTGTTATTCATGCTCCTTTTCTATATGGTTGAAATTTTCAATGTTAGAAAGTGTAAAACTTTAAATTAAAAAGAACATCTTAGTAACTCTGGTCATTTGTGACGAACCAGTCTACCTTGTCCACAATCCTCCTGTTTACTAACAGTGTTAACTCTAACTTGAAAACTTTTAATTAACCATAAAGGCAGGATGGTTTCTTATTAATAAGCCTCAATGGAAAATAAAGTGAAGAAGCACCTTATTCCTAATCAAGCAAAATGGGAAAAGAATCATGATTCTTTTTCTTAACTTCAGTCTTTTTAGAAATTAAAACATCATTGGAAACAGACCTGATTCCATTCAGATTAGCAGCCAACAATAACAGTGGTTCTGTTTGATTATGTCTCAATTAGTTTCCAGTATAAAAAAAGCCATTCCTGAATTTCTGCATGCATTCTTTATTAAAATAGCAAGAGGAGATGGAAAGAAAAATTGTTTAACTTTACAATGTGAAGCAATAAAAAGTTCACCACAATTCTAATCAAATCTTTCTTCTTCCTCCTTTTCTACCTTTACCTCTTCTTCCTCCTCCTCCTCCTTCTCCCTCTCTATTTAGACATTTATACCTTCATTACTTTGGACCAAAATTCATATTCATTGCACTATCCCATTATTTCCTGTATCTATTAGTCAAATTTAGTGCCCAGTTGTAACAAACTATTCTGGCATATAATAGTTTGGGCTTCTGTCTTATTCTCACTCAATTATTCTTACATAATAATTAACAAGTTCCATGAAATTTTTATCAAACCAAACTATTATGTTTTGTGTGACAGTCCAAAATATTATAAAAGGGCAACATTGTTCTTTTTATTATTATGGTTTTTTTTTTACAATTTATATTCTTCTAATGTGGTAAACACAAAACACAATTTACCACCTCAACCATTTTTAAATGTACAGTTCAATAGCATACGTATATCCACATTGTTGTGAAACAGATCATCTGAACTTTTTTTTCTTGCAAAACTGAAACTCTGTACATTAAACAATAACTTCTCTTTTCCCTTTCCCCTCAGGCCCTGATAACCACCATTCTACTTCTGTTTCTGTGAATTTGACTACTTCAGATGCCTCAAATAAGTGGAGCCATACAGTATTTGTCTTTTTGTGACTGGCTTTCTCACTTAGTGTGTGTGTGTGTGTGTGACACATTTATCTATTCATCCAGTGGTGGCTACTTGGGTAGCTTCTACATTTTGGCTATTGTGAATGAAGCTGCTATGAACATTGCATAACTATTCAAGTTCCTGCTTAACATTATTTTTGGGTAAATACCCAGAAGTGGGATTGCTGGATTATATCGTAGTTCTATTTTTAATTTTTTAGGAACCTCCATATTGTTCTCCATAGAAATTGCACCATTTTATAATCTTACCAGTAGCACACAAAGGTTCCAATTTCTCCATATCCTCACCAACACGTGTTATTTGCTGTGTGTTTTTTTATACTAGCCATCTATATGGGTATGAGATCATATCTTATTTTGGTTTTGATTTGCATAACTTTGATTATTAGTGATGCCGAACATTTTTTCACACACTTACATTTGTATATCTTTAAAAAAATCTTTATTGTTGAAAGTATTACGTATGTACCCTTTTTGCCTCCTTTATCTCTTTTAGCTCACCCTTGCCTCTCACCCCAGGCCTTCACAATCCTATTGTCTGTGTCCATGGTGTATATCATTTTTGAAGAAATGCAATGTCACATCAGCAGGTGTACACCAAAAGGTAAAGTTCAAGGGCAAAACTTGGAGTTTATGTTTTGGATTATGTAATTTTATATTATTCATCAATTATGAACATAGTTAATTCTTATGCTGAAAGAATTGCAAGAATCTTACAAGTATCACCTCTTAGTCAGAATGGACCTTAAATATTATACAGTCCAATTTCCAGACCCAACAGAAATATAAGTGAATTTCATAGCATGAATTTATATGTATTTCAAACATAGAAATAATTTATAAAACCATTAAAGGATTAATATAAAAGTATCTATCAAATTGAATACTCAATAAACTTGATTATAAGTACCTGAAAAGATATATGGAAAAGTGGCTGCATATTTTTTAAAAAAATATTAGAGGGATAACCAGCAATATATTTACAATAGTCATCACTAAAAAGTATAATTATGAATGATTTTACAATTTTTTTATTCTTAGCATTTTAAAAATATTTTTATTGACTCCCCACCCCCAGCCCCTTTTTTTAATAGGAAGAGGAAGGGAGAGGGAGAAACACCAATGCGAAGGAAACATTAACTGGCTGCCTACGGGGGATCAAACCTGCAACCTGGGCATGTGCCCTGACGAGGAATCGAACCAGTGACTTCTTGGTGTATGGGACTATGCCCAACCAACTAAGCCACATGGGCCAAGGCCATTCTTAGCTTTTTCTAATTTTTAATTTCATAATCGAAAAATAATAAGTGCTATTTTAAAAAATTATGTTAATTGAGGAGATTAGTTTTCCCACAGTGTGGTCCACTCATCACGTACATCACAATTACCTGGCAGTACATTTAAAATGCAGATTCCTTAGCCAAGTCCCAAGCTTCCTTAATCAAAATTTCTTGATGGTATAGCCCCAAGAATTAGCATTTTAAACAAATACCCTGATGATTTCTCATGTATATTAATAAGGTCCATAAAGAGTTGATTAAGATTAATAAACTAAAGTACCTCCTCTCTGTACTGTCTTTATATTCAGGCTAGAATCTTTCTACTAAATCTCCCAATTCTCCCACCAGCATGCAAACAAGTCAGAAAGTCCACTGGGTTTCTAAAAAATGTGGGCATGATTCCTCCTCTTGCAATTCTGAATTTCCCTGATTTCCTGAGAAAAGAGCTACCTGAAGGCTAGAACAACCCTGCGATAGAGATCAAATCGTTGAAAGGACCTTAGGTCATTCAAGAGCAACATCATGACTGAGCCCATCATGATGGGCTTCCTGGTCCATGCTGCTCACCTTCATGTGGCCCTACCAGCCCTTTAAGCTACTCCTAACTGTTCCTCAACTGTAAAGTGAAGACTGTAATAATACTCATCTTTTCCGAGTTTTCTTTTGTTTTTGTTTTAATGCTGGAAACCAAGAGCTCAGAGTGAATCCATGCCCTTATCAGTATGTTTTGGATTAACTATGAAGAACTTCCTGATGATTGGTGCTGTTACACAAATCATCATTTATGTGCTAAATACTACTTTCAGCACTTTACTTAATAATTATCCTCTAAACAATTACATGAGGTAGTTGTTATTACCCTATTTTAACAAATGAAGAAAGTGAAGCTTAGAGAGGCTCAAGGTTCACAGTTAGGAAGTGGTAGTCAAAACTTGAACCTAAAACCTCACCACTTAAAAAACTTCACTATACTGCTTCTTTTCATAAACTTACTTTTCCACTAAGTATACACAATACTTCTGGTTTCTTAACTACCTTTTCTTAATTCTTAAGAACTTTTTCTTACCCAATCTTTTATGCAGAAAAATTAATGAATGAAATCAGGATTTCCACATTCACCTGGAGAATAACATTCTTTGTGTCTTAAGCAAAAATGAAAATAGCCCTAACTGGTTTGGCTCATGGACAGAGCATCACCCTTCGGACTTAAGGGTCCTGGGTTTGATTTTCCAGTCAAGGGCACCTGGCCAAGTTGCAGGCTGGTCCCCATTGGGGGCATATGGGAGGCAGCCAGTCAGTGGTTCTATCTCATCATGGATGTTTCTATCTCTCTCCCCCTCTCCCTTCCTCTCTGAAATAAATAAAAATATATTTTTTAAAATGAAAATAATAATGTATAGACAAGGTCATGTAAATTCTTGAAAATAAGCAGTAGATACATATCACCCATGTGTGATGTTGAAGGTTATAAATAAATCAAGGAATTAACCTCTAAGTACATTGGATAGTATTTTAACATTATCCATCAGACAATATGTGATTCACCAAACGAAGAATCTCTCCCTGCCCAAGTCACGCCCTAAAAATACCCATGTGACGCACTGCAGGCTCTTACTTTCCTCCAAAGATCCCGACAACTCAATTGTGTTCTTGCCTCGTGCTGCCTTGCCTGTTGCTTCCCATCAGAGGAAAAGCTTCTGCAGGACCCTGAGGAATGGAACATAGTATCCCAACTTCTCCCCTCAATCTATCCTTCCCCAACCCCAAGCAAGCTCCTTATTTCCAGAGGCTGTTTTAGGATTCCTCTGTAGTAAGGACAAGAAAAGTGACAAGGATGACAAGAGGTCCTTCCATGTTTTTATCTTGACCAGTTTGGAGGAAACAGATGGGTTTATATCAGTGGGTGTGTGGATTACAAAAGGAAGTTGGCCATAGACTCTGTATACTTTTTAAGTCTGTGTTCTTCCACAGTCAAGCAGATAAAAATTAGTTTACCTGTTAAAAAGCAGTAAGGAGAGGGAAAGCAGGGGATGGGGGGGGCGGTGGTGATAAGAGATACACCAAAGGACTTGTGTGTATGTATATAAGCATTACCAATGGACACAGACACGGTTGGGGGGCAGGGGGAGCATGTGCCAGGGGTGAGAGTGCCCAGGGAGGGGTTGATGGGGGAAAAAGAAGACATGTGTAATACTTCAAACAATAAATAATACAAAAATTTTAAAAAGCAGTAAGGGATTATTCAGCTCTGTAACCCAACCAAATCTCTGGTGGAAATATTCTTTGACTGAAATGTGGCAAGCTCACTGGGATGCTTCAAAACTCAAGGAATGCAGAATGTGTGCTGAGATCCTCTGAAAAGTATTTCAAAATATCCTATTACTGCTCATACAGTTCCCTCTTGTGGCTAGAAGAAACATCTACTTAAGGTTTTATCATCTTATCTATAGATTTTTAAAAAAATAATGGACATTTCTAAGTTTGTTCATCACGAAAGCACTCATAACAATACCCTGAAGCAAAAGTTTTAAAACAAACTTATTCAGACCATATAATACATTTTTAAAAATGTCTAGTTTCAGGCAAAACTTAATGCAGGTACAAATTTGAATATATGAAATGAAAGACAGTCAAGGAATTAAAATGTGTGAATGAAAATGTGTTCATACTTTACAATGCCATTAACTGCACAAACTTACTTTCTCACTAACTATACACAATCAAACAAAGCAAGAGTTTCCCAAAGCCCATTTTAATCCCTGAAAATATATTTGGCACCACTGGAAATCCAGATAATAAAAAAAGACCACGGAGTCACAAGTTGAGAAATATCCTTTGAATGTAATAAACTTGGCAAAAGAGCTCAATTCAGTTTCAGTTACACGGCGCATACATTATGTTCAGACTATATAGGTAAGTTATAAGTCCTCCAGAATTAGACACTGTGCACTTGTCTTTCATTTTTACTCATTATTACTTCCTCAATGCTCTATTGAGAATTCATTGTTGGCATTCATTACTAATGGTTGCATTTCCTGGGTTCTTTTTTAATATATTTTTATTGATTTCAGAGAGGAAGGGAGAGGGAGAGATAGAAACATCAATGACAAGAGAGAATCATTAATCAGCTGCCTCCCGCATGCCCGCTACAGAGGATCAAGTCAACATGTGCCCTGACGGGAATGGAACTGTGACTTCCTGGTTCAGGCGTCCTCAAACTATGGCCCTTGGGCCACATGCGGCCTGCCGAGGACATTTATCCGGCCCGCCGGGTGTTCCCCCCCCCTTGATTTTTTACTTCAAAATAAGATATGTGCAGTGTGCATAGGAATTTGTTCATAGTTTTTTTTTTTTTTAAACTGTAGTCCGGCCCCCCAACGGTCTGAGGGACAGTGAACGGGCCCCCTGTTTAAAAAGTCTGAGAACCCTGTGCCTGGTTCATAGGTTGATAGTCAACCATTGAGCCGCCATCTTCTTTTTTTAAAAAAATATATTTTATTGATTTTTTACAGAGAGGAAGGGAGAGGGATACAGAGCTAGAAACATCGATGAGAGAGAAACATCGATCAGCTGCCTCCTGCACACTCCCCACTGGCATGTGCCCGCAACCAAGGTACATGCCCTTGACTGGAATCGAACCTGGGACCCTTCAGTTCGCAGGCCAACGCTCTATCCACTGAGCAAACCGGTCAGGGCGGGTGTCTTACTTCTTATTAAATGTTGGACAAATGTAAATAAAGAATGGAGCAAAAGATAACTTCTGATAAAAGCTCCACTCAACTGAGCAGTCAAAGAAACACTCAGTGGGTCAAAATTCAATAATTCTCCAAAACCGCCCTGACCGGTTTGGCTCAGTGGATAGAGCATGGGCCTGTGGACTCAAGGGTCCCGGGTTCAATTCTGGTCAAGGGCACGTGCCTTGGTTTCGGGCACATCCCCAGTGGGAGGTGTGCAGGAGGCAGCTGATCGATGTTTCTCTCTCATCGATGTTTCTAACTCTCTATCCCTCTCCCTTCCTCTCTGTAAAAAATCAACAAAATATATTAAAAAAATAATTCTCCAAAACCCTTCTCTCTTGTCTCACCAAGACACCTCACTTTTGACAGGGGACCATCTTTGAGAGGCTGTGTCCCACAGATGCAACCCCGGGCTCTTCCTTCCAGCAATGCAGCACCTCCTCCACCTGGGTGCTCCTCCTTCAAAGACCCATCTTTCTTTTAATCTTTGTCTTCACTTTAGTTCCCCTAGAAGCCGACCTTGAGACAAGAATACACCAACAAATAGTTTATTTGGTGGTGACCTCAGGCAATGCCATCAGGAATGTAATAGAGGGAAGGGAGGACGGCCAATAAAGGCATTGTTTTCAAGCATGTTTGCACGATGGATAACAGGTGCTCAGTCCCTCTGGGGAATGCTGGGAATCCATGTAGAACCCATGTCTCTTAGTTATTCTGCCTGAGGTTTGAGGGACCTGGAGATTTATGCAGGGGTAGGCAAAC
>PVJC01040139.1:0-15929 GCA_004026665.1 Murina feae
ATATAGATCAATGGAATAGAATAGAGAACCCAGAAATCGACCCGAATCAATATGCTCAATTAATATTTGACAAAGGAGGCAAGAACATACAATGGAATCAAGACAGTCTCTTCAATAAATGGTGCTGGGAAAATTGGACAGATATATGCAAAAAAATGAAACTAGACCACCAACTTACACCATACACAAAAATAAACTCGAAATGCATAAAGGACTTAAATGTAAAACGGGAAATGATAAAAATACTAGAGGAATTTAAAGGCAACAAAATCTCAGACATATGCCAAAGTGATTTCTTCACCGATATAGCCCCTAGGGCATTGGAAAATAAAGAGAAAATAAACAAATGGGACTACATCAAAATAAAAAGCTTCTGCACAGCAAAAGAAACCATCAACAAAACAACAAGAAAATCCACTACATGGGAGAACATATTTGCCAATGTTATCACTGATAAAGGTTTAATCTCCAACATTTATAGGGAACTCATACAAGTTAACAAAAAGAAGACAAACAATCCAATCAAAAAATGAGCAAAGGACCTAAATAGACACTTTTCAAAAGAGGATATTCAGAAAGCCAAGAGACATATGAAAACATGCTCAAAGTCACTAATCATCTGAGAGATGCAAATCAAAACAACAATGAGGAACCATCTCACACCTGTCAGAATGGCTATCATCAACAAATCAACAAATGACAAGTGCTGGAGAGGATGCGAAGAAAAAGGAACACTCGTGCACTGCTGGTGGGAATGCAGACTGGTGCAGCCACTGTGGAGAACAGTATGGAGTTTCTTCAAAAAATTAAAAATGGATCTCCCTTTTGACCCTGTGATCCCACTTCTGGAAATATATCCCAAGAAACCAGAAACACCAATTAGAAAGGATATATGCATCCCTATGTTCATAGCAGCACAATTTACTATAGCTAAAATTTGGAAACAGCCCAAGTGCCCATCAGCAGATGAATGGATTAGAAAACTGTGGTACATCTACACAATGGAATACTATGCTGCTGTAAAAAGGAAGGCGTTCTTAGCATTTGCAGCAGCATGGATGGAACTGGAGAACATAATGCTAAGTGAAATAAGCCAGTCAATGAAAGAGAAATACCACATGTCCTCACTCATCTATGGATAATAATAACCATTATAAACTGGTGAACAAAAATAGATACAGAGGCAGAGCAGCATCAAACAGACTGTCAAATTACAGCAACAAGGACAGGGACATTGGGGTGGGGGGGTGTAACAGATCAGCCAAGGGACTTTGGTGTATGCATTTAAGCAAAACCAATGGACACAAAACACTGGGGGGTAGGGGAGGCTGGGAGAAGGGCAGGGGGAAAAAGAGATATATGTACTAATCTTTGTAAAACTTTATGTAATAATAAAAAATAAAAAATAAAAAAAGAAATTATAAAAAAATAAAAAATAAATGAAGTATTACATATGTCTCCTTTTTCCCTGATTGACCCCCAACCTGGGCACTCTGCCCCCCTGGAAGCCAACACCACCCCAGTGTCTGCGTCCATTGATTACACTAACATGCATGCATACAAGTCCTTTGGTTGACCTCTAATCCCCACCCCCCATCCCTACCTTTTCTCTGAGGTTGGATGGTCTGTTAACTGTTACCTTGTCATCAGTTTTTGTTGTTTTTATTCATCAGTTTATGATGTTCATTATATCCCACATATGAGTGAGATCATGTAATACTTATCTTTCTCTGACTGGCTTATTTCACTTAGCATAATGCTCTCCAGTTCCATCCATGCTGTTGCAAATGGTTAGAATTCCTTCTTTTTTACAGTAGCATAATATTCCATTGTGTAGATGTACCACAGTTTTCTAATCAATTCATCTACTGATGGGCACTTAGGCTGTTTCCAAATCTTAGCTATGGCGAATTGTGCTGCTATGAACATAGGGATGCATATATCCTTTCTGGTTGATATTTCTGGTTTCCTGGGATATATTCCTAGAAGTGGGATCACTGGGTCAAATGGGAGTTCCATTTTTAACTTTTTGAGGAAACTCCATACTGTCTTCCATAGTGGCTGCACCAGTCTGCATTCCCACCAGCAGTGCACGAGTATTCCTTTTTCTCTGAATCCTGCCCAGCACTTGTCCTTTGTTGATTTGTTGATGATAGCCATTCTTACAGGTGTGAGATGATACCTCATTGTTGTTTTGATTTGCATCTCTCAGATGATTAGTGACTTTGAGCATGTTTTCATATGTCTCTTGGCTTTCTGAATGTCCTCTTTTGCAAAGTGTCTATTTAGGTCCTTTGTCCTTCTTTTGATTGGATTGTTTATCTTCCTTTTGTTGAGTTGCATGAGTTCCCTATAAATGTTGGAGATTAAACATTTATTGGTAATAACATTGGCAAATATGTTCTCCCATGTAGTGGATTTTCTTGTTGTTTTGTTGATGGTTTCTTTTGCTGTGCAGAAGCATTTTATTTTGATGTAGTCCCATTTGCTTATTTTCTCTTTAGTTTCCAATGCCCTAGGAGCTGTATTGGTGAAGAAATTGCTTCGGCATATGTCTGAGATTTTGTTGCCTTTAAATTTCTCTAGTATTTTTATGGTTTCCCATCTTACATTTAAGTCCTTTATCCATTTTGAGTTTATTTTTGTGTAAGTTGGTGTAAGATGGTGGTCTAGTTTCATTTTTTTGCATGTATCTGTCCAATTTTCCCAACATCATTTATTGAAGAGACTGTCATGACTCCATTGTATGTTCTGCCCTCCTTTGTCAAATATTAGTTGAGCGTATTGGTTCAAGTCGATTTCTGGATTCTGTATTGTATTCCATTGATCTATATGTCTGTTCTTGTGCCAGTACCAGGCAGTTTTGAGAACAGTGGCTTTGTAATACAGCTTGATATCTAGTATTGAGATCCCACCTACTTTGTTCTTCTTTCTCAGGATCACTGCTGCTATTCAGGGTCTTTTTTTTTTTTAAATTCCAGATGGATTTTTGGAGAGTTCTTTCTAGATCTGTGAAATACACCATTGATATTTTAATGGGGATTGCATTGAATTTATAGATTTCTTTGGGGAGTATGGACATGTTAATGATGTTGATTCTACCAATCTATGAACATGGTATGTTCTTCCATCTGTTTATGTCTTCCTTTATCTCTTTTTTCAACGTCCTGTAGTTTTCTGAGTAGAGGTCCTTTACCTCTTTAGTTAAGTTTATTCCTAGGTAACTTAATTTTTTTGGTGTGATAGTAAATGGAATTACTTTTTTAGTCTCTCTTTCTGTAAGTTCACTATTGGTGTATAGAAATGCCATACATTTCTTGCTGTTAATTTTGTATCCTGTTACATTGCTGAATTCATTTATTAAGTCTGATAAATTTTTGATGGAGTCTTTAGGGTTTTTTATGTACAATATCATGCCATTTGCGAATAAGAACAGTTTTACTTATTCTTTTCCAATTTGGATGCCTTTTATTTCTTCTTCTTGTCTAATTGCTATGGATAATACTTCCAGTACTATGTTGAACAGGAGTGGTGAAAGTGGGCATCCCTGTCTTGTTCCTGTTCTAAGGGGAAATGATTTTAGTTTTTGCCCATTGAGTATGAGGCTGGCTGTGGGTTTGTCATATATGGCTTTTATTATGTTGAGGTATGATCCTTCTATTCCCACCTTACTGAGAGATTTTATCAAAAATAGGTGTTGGATTTTGTCAAATGTTTTTTCTGCATCAATTGATATGACTATGCAGTTTTTATCTCTTAATTTGTTTATGTGATGTATCACATTTATTGATTTGTGGATATTGTACCATCCTTGCATTCCTGGGATAAATCCTACTTGGTCGTGGTGTATGATCTTTCTGATGTACTGTTGGATCCGATTTGCTAGGATTTTGTTGAGGATTTTAGCATCTATGTTCCTGAGAGATATTGGCCTGTAATTCTCTTTCATTGTATTGTATTTATCTGGTTTTGGTATTAAGGTAATGCTGGCTTCATAGAATGAGTCTGGAAGTGTTCCTTCCTCTTGAATTTTTTGTAATAGTCTGAGAAGGATAGGCTTTAGTTCATCCTTGAATGTTTGGTAAAATTCCCCTATGAAGCCATCTGACCCTGGGCTTTTATTCACTGGAAGCTTTTTGATGACTGTTTTAATTTCTTCCATAGTTATTGTCCTATTGAGATTTTAGATTCTTCCTGATTGAGTTTTGGAAAGTTGTATTTTTCTAGGAATATGTCCATTTCCAACAGGTTGTCCAGTTTGTTGGAATAGAATTGTTCATAGTATTTTTTTTAACAATCCTTTGTATTTCTGTGGGATCTGTTGTTAGTTTGCCTCTTTCATTTCTGATTTTGTTTATTTGGGTCTTCTCTCTTTGCTTCTTGGTGAGTTTGGCTAGAGGTTCATCAATTTTGTTTATCCTTTCAAAGAACCAGCTCTTGGCTTTGTTGATCTTTTGTATTGTTTTGTTTTGTTTTGTTTTGGTCTCTGTGTCATTTATCTCCGCTCTGATTTTTACTATTTCTGTCCTTCTGCTTACATTGGGCTTTTCTTGTTGCTCTCTTTATAAATATTTGAGTTGTAGGGTTAGGTAATTTATTATCATTGTTTCTTGTTTTTTGCAGTAGGCTTGTAGAGCTATGAACTTCCCTATCAAGACTGCTTTTGCTGTGTCCCATAGGTTTCGGATTGTTGTGTTTTCATTGTCATTTGTTGCCATGATGTTTTTTATTTCTTCTTTGATCTCTGTGGTAACCCAGTCATTGTTTAATAGCATGATATTTAGTCTCCATGTGTTTGATTTTTTGGATTGTTTTTATTGTAGTTGATTTCCAGTTTTATGCCATTGTGATCTGAGAAAATGGTTGATATGATTTCTATCTTCTTGAATTTGAAGAGACTTTGCCCGTGACCCAATGTATGGTCTATCTTTGAAAATGACCTATGTGCACTTGAGAAGAATGTAAATTCTGTGGCTTTGGGGTGAAGTGTTCTGAAGATGTCAATTAATTCCATCTAATCTAGTGAGTCATTTAGGATTGATGTTTCTTTGCTGATTTTTTATTTAGAGGATTTGTCCACTGGTGACAGTGGGGTATTAAAGTACCCTACTATGATTGTATTGCTGCTAATCTCACCCTTGATATCCTCCAGAAGATTTTTTTATGTATTTGGGTGCTCCTATGTTGGGTGCATATATGTTTACCAGAGTTATTTCTTCTTGTTCGATTGCTCCCTTTAGTATTATGAAGTGGCCTTTCTTATCTCTTTTTATGTCCTTCACTTTGAGATCTAATTTGTCAGATATAAGTATTGCTACCTCAGCTTTTTTTTTCATATCCATTCGCCTTAAAAACTTTTTTCCATCCCTTCACCATCAGTCTGTGTGCATCATTTTTTTCTGAGGTGGGTTTCCTGTAGACAGCAGATATATGGGTCATGTTTTCTTATTTACTAAATTACCCTATGTCTTTTGATTGGGGCATTTAATCCATTTACATTTAAAGTTATTATTGATAGATACTTGTTTGTTGACATTTTTATTCTTTACCCCTGTGTTCCTTGTTTGTTTCCTATTTTTTTCTTTTTAAAGCACACCCTTTAGCATTTCTTGCATTGCTGGTTTGGTAGTAACAAACTCGCTTAGTCCTTTTTTGTCTGTGAAGCTCCTGATTTCACCCTCCATTTTGACTGATAACCTTGCTGAGTCCAGTATTCTTAGATTCAGACCCTTCCTTTGCATGACTTTGTATATTTCATTCTATTTCCTTCTTGCCTGGTGTGTTTCTGTTGATAAATCAGTCACTAGTCTGGTGGGGAGTCCTTTGTAAGTAACTTTCTGTCTCTCTCTGGCTGCTTCTAATATTCTTACTTTGTAGTTGGTGTTTGCCAATTTAATTATGATTTGTCTTGGCATTGGTCTTTTGGGGTTCATTTTGTTTGGAACTCTGTGAGCTTCTTGGATTTGTGCAAGATTTTTCTTCCCTATATCATGGAAGTTTTCTGTCATTATTTCTTCAAACAAGCTTTCTATTCCTTGCTCAGTTTCCTCTCCTTCTGGCACCCTATTATACAGATGTTGTTTCTTTTTGTGTTGAGCCAAAGTTCTCTTAGGCTCTCCTCCTGCTTTTTAATTTTTTTTCCTAGAAGCTGCTCTGCTTGGGTATTTTTTCCTACCTTGTCTTCTAGCTCACTGATGCGGTCCTCTGCTTCTTCTAGTTTACTGTTGATGCTTTCTATTGAGTTCTTTATAGCAGTGTTGTCATTTTTCATTTCTTCTTGGTTCTTCTTCATTTCCTCTTGTTTCTTACATGTATTGTTGAATTTGTCTTCCATTCTTTTCATCCACCTTATGACCATTTCTCTGAATTCTTTCTCTGACAAGTTGCTTCCTTTTCTGGTGATGCCTGTTTTTCTTTCATATGCGGGCTGTTTCTTTGTCTCCCCATGATCTCTCTTCTCTGGGTGTCTGGTTATGTAGTTCTCTCTCTCTTGCATTGATTTAAAGGCACAAAATACAGCACAACAAGGCACAATGCACAAAGTACTTAACACAAATACATTCACAATACTAATAACCCCAAATAGAGGTGACCACCAGAGAAAAGAAAATTAGTGGATAAGAAAGAAAGAAGAAGATAAAAAGAAAAAAGAGGAAAAGCAAAAAAGGGAGTGCAAAAATGAAATTGGGAAAAGGAAAAAGAAAAGGAAAAAAAGTAAGTGAGAAAAGAAAGAGAATGAAATAGAAGAGCGGAAGACTATATGGGAAGAAAACTCCAATAGAACAGCCACTAATTTCAATGAATTCCAGCAAGAGATACCTAGAGATGAATGCAAACTATGAACAACAACTAATATCAAGTGAGGTGAAGAAAAACAGAGGCAAAAATATAATCAAAATAAACAACCAAAAAAAGAAAAAGTGAAACAATCTCATAAACAAGCATCAAAAAACCCAGTATAATCAACAATCAAGCAAACAATAGCAAAAGAACAGAGAGAGAAAAAATTTGGATAGTGAAGAAAGAGAAGAGTGAGGTGTGAATGGACTTAGAGCAAGAGATTAGAAATTAGATATATAAGTAGGGTGACATTTTAAAAGGGGGTAAAAACAGGGAGTAGGTAAAATCTAAAGCAGGAATAGGGTAAGAGAAAAAGGACAACAAAAGGAGAAAAATGAGGAAGAGAGTGTTGGCATAAAGGTAAAGTTGAGATAGAGTATAATGATGCTAAAAGGAAAAATGAAAATAGAATGTAGAACACTAATCCCAAAATAAAATAAAAAGAAAATAAAATGGCACTTTAAAAAAAGTAAAATAGTAGTAGTAATAATATTGAATAAATATGAAAATGTAATAATTAGAAAGGTAAAGTCAAGAGAAGAAAAAAGAAAAAAAATTTAGTTTCTTAAGTAAAAGGTGAAAAAAATAAAAATGTGCAGTAATGAGGGTCATTCACTTCCTCTACTCTTCTGTTTGGCTCTCCTTTGTCCTGTCAGGTATTGAGGAGAGTATTGAAGTTCCCTGTGATACACTGCTTCTCTGTGTTGTAAACCACAGTTCTGATTTTAAAGCCAGCAGTGTATCTTTGTTTCCCAGATTGCCTTTATTTGTGTTTACAGAAGAGTCAGTTTGTGGTTCAGCCTCTGGGTGGCAGTGTTTCTGCATTGACCTCTTGGGCTATAAGTCCTCTCTAGTCAGTATTTAGGCCTTGTTTTCCCTATCACATTTAATACTGGTTTGGGAGAATGGACTGCCCCAGAGCTGGTTTCTTGGTCCATTCCTCCCCGCTCTGTTTCCCAGGCTCCACAAAAACAACTTTCCCCTTGCAGTCCCTCTGCGTGACCCCAATTGGGTGATCCCATGTATTGAGTTTAATAATTAAGAGCAAGGATTTAACAGGGAAAAAAAGCCTGATTAACTGTGTGACCTTGCAACCCCCAAGGTCCAGCTCTGCATGCAATTCTCCCTACGTCTCTACCACAAGTCTTCTCTCCCCTGGCACTAAGCAGCTGGCACACTGGCAAAATCTGAGGCTGCCTTTTCGCATCCAATCCAGCTATGGGCTGATTTTTTTTAGAGTTCTCTTCTGCCAGCAGCCCTACGGATCCTCTTCCCACTCGCAGATCACATTGGCCCCAAAGGCTGCGGACTTTGTGGGGCGCAGACTTCCCCTGCATGCGTGTTTCTCTCTCCCATCTGGATTAGAAACCGCACCTTTATCTAGGCAAAATCTGACCTTTCCATGAAGAGGCACAGTGCTCATCAGAGTCCATGTATTCACGAGATCCAGTGTTCCTGGGTTTGTAGTGGGTGCCGCTGTTGCAGAGTCCCTGGATGTATATGCTTCCCATAACAGCCACTCTCCCCTTCAAGATGGTGCCATCTCCTTGGCAGATCCTACCGCTCTGGGAGAGATTTCAGCTGCAGCGGTGGCTGCCTGGTTAGGGGAACCCCATTCTGAGATCTCCATCCATTGCCTGGCTGCAAACTGTCATTCCCAGCTGAATCTCCTCTGCCAATTTGGGCTGGATGTTCCTCATTTCAGCTGCTCACCCTATCGGTTCTGGGACAACACGCAGGACATGTCCCTCTATATAGCCGCCATTTTCGATCTCCAAAAGTTTTTTTTTTTTTTTAATCAAGAAAGGGTATTGGATTTTTTCAAATACCTTTTCTGCATTGATTGATATGATTATGTGATTTTTGTCTCTCAATTTGTTTATGTGATGTATAACGTTTATTGATTTGCAGATATTGTACCAGCCTTGCATCCCTGGAATAAATCCCACTTGGTCATGGTGTATGATCTTTCTAATGTAATGCTGGATCCGATTTGCTAGAATTTTGTTGAGGATTTTAGCATCTATGTTCATCAAGGATATTGCCATGTATTTCTCTTTCTTGTAGTGCTTTTATCTGGTTTTGGAATTAGGGTAATGCTGGCTTCATAGAAAGTGCTTGGAAGTGTGTCTTCCTCTTGAATTTTTTTTGGAATAATCTGAGGAGGATAGGTTTTAGTTCTTCTTTGAATGTTTGGTAGAACTCCCCTGTAAAACCCTCTAGACCAGAGGTTTTGTTTGCTGGGAGATTTTTTATCACTGCTTCAATTTCTTTGGTGGCCTATTCAGTTTTTTTTATTCTTCCTGATTGAGTTTTGGAAGCTTGTATTATTCTAGGAATATGTCCATTTTGTCCAGGTTGTCCTGTTTGGTGGAATAGAGTTGTTCTTAGTATATTTTCACAATCCTTTGTATTTCTTTGGGGTCAGTTGTTACTTCACCTCTTTCATTTCTGATTTTGTTTATTTGAGTCCTCTCTCTTTGTTTCTTGGTGAGCCTGGCTAGAGGTTCACCAATTTTATCCTTTCAAAGGGCCAGCTCTTGATTTTATTGATCTTTTGTATTGTTTCTTTTTGGTCTCTGTGTCATTTATTTCCACTCTGATCTCTATTATTTCCTACTTTCTGCTTACTTGGGGCTTTTATTGTTGCTTTCTTTCTATTTCTTTGAGTTTTAGGGTTAGATAATTTACTACCATCTCTTTTTTTGTAGTTTTGTTTTGTTTTGTTTTTTTGTTTTTTTGAGGTAGGCCTTTAGAACTATGAACTTCCCTCTCAGGCCTGCTTTCACTGTGCCCCATAGAGTTTGGATTTGTTTTCATTGTCATTTGTTTCCAGGATGCTTTTTATTTCTTCTTTGATCTCTTTGGTAACCCAAACATTGTTTACTTGCATGCTATTTAGTCTCCAAATGTTTGATTTTTTTCATTGTTTTTATGGTAGTTGATTTATAATTTTATGCCATTGTGATCTGAGAAGATGCTTGATATAATTTCTATCTTCTGAAATTTGAAGGGACTTTCCTCTGTCCCAATTTCTGAACTATCTTTGAAAATGCTCTGTGTGCACTTAAAAAGAATGCATATTTTGTAGATTTTGGGGTGAAATGTTGTGAAGATGTCAATTAATTCCATCTAATTTAGTGAGTCATTTAGGATTTCTGTTTCTGTGCTGATTTTTTTATTTTGAGGATTTATCCAGTGGTGTCAATGGGGGTATTAAAGTCCCCTACTATAATTGTATTGCTGTTGATCTCTCCCTTGATATCTTCCACAAGTTGTTTTTTTTTTATTTAGATGCACCTATATTGGGTGCATATATGTTTAGCAGCGTTATATCCTCTTATTGAATTGCTCTCTTTAGTATTATGAAGTGACCGTCCTTATCTCTAGTTATGGCCTTCACTCTGAGGTTTAATTTGTTAGATATAAATATTGCTATCCAGCTTTTTTTTTTCATTTCCATTCACCTGAAATTATTTTTCCCATCCCTTCACTATCAGTCTGTTGAGTCCTTTGTTCTGAGGTGGTTCTCTTGTAGACAGCAGATATATGGGTGATGGTTTTTTACCCATTCAGCTACCTTATGTCTTTTATTGGAGCACTTAAACCATTTACTTTTTAAGCCTGGCCTGTGGGGATTGGGCCAAAACTGGCTCTTCAACATCCTGCAAGGGGGGTCCCAGATTGCAAGAGGGTGCAGGCTTGGTCAAGGGCCCACACTGGTGTATGATTGGGGCCAGGGAGGGATCATGGGAGGGCTCCAGGGCATATTCAACCCATCTCACCCAGTCCCAAATTGGCAGGACCCCAGCAGCAAACTAATCTACTGGTCAGAGTGTCTGCCCCCTGGTGGTCAGACTCTTAGCATATTACGCTTTTATTATATAGAATAGTGACTAGCAAGAAAAATGAAAAACTTTAAAATGTCTCTGAGACAGAAAATACTTGATAGAAAGAAAAAGCTACCTGTTGCCCTAACCGGTTTGGCTTAGTTTGGCCTGCAGACTGAAGGGTGCCAGGTTCGATTCTGGTCAAGGGCATGTACCTTGGTTGTGGGCATATCTCTCTCATCGATGTTTCTAACTCTCTGTCCCTCTCCATTCCTCTCTGTAAGAAATCAATAAAATATACTTTTAAAAAAAGAAAAAGCTACCTGTTGTTACATAAAATTTATAGCATAAAGTTATTAATTCTCATCAAATTAGTCTACAGATTTCCGGGGGGGGGGGGGGAGATTTTTTTTTAATTAAGTGAACTGATTCAAATATTTATATGAAGAAATAAACAAGCAGCAATAGTAACTAAATCATAATATTTATCTGATAGAGTGAACTGTTTGCCCCCATCTCCAAGTTATGTTCCCAGGGTTGAAGCCCTAAACCCAGTACCTAAGAATGTGACTGTACTTGGAGAAAGGGCCTTTAAAGAGATCATTTTTTTTAAAATGAGGCTGCTAGGATGGGTATCTTTGTAATAAGAGGAAATTTGGACACAGTGAGAAACAGCAGGGGTGCTCACACACAGACAAAAGGCTATGTGAGTACAGAGCAAGAAGGTGACCATCCATAAGTCAAGGAGAGAGGCTCAGGAGGAACCAACCAGTCAACACTTTGATCTTGAAATCCTAGCCTCTAGAATTGTTAGAAAATAAAGTGCTGTAGTCTAAGCTACCCACTTTGTGGCATTTTGTCAAGGTAGCCCTAGCAGACTAATACAATTTAGTAGCTCCACTGACCCACAAGCTCCTCTGGGTTACCATTCATTACACAAATATTCACTGAAAGTCTAATAAAAGCCATATACTAGTATTATTTCATAAAGGAATGCACCTCCCTGCAGAGTTTTTAGGACAGGACAGTCATTTAAGCAATTTAATAATCTTCCATAAGGAGAAGTCTGGAGCTAAGAAGCCCAGAATTGGCTCTGCAGCAAAACTAAGTTGTCAAGAACGCAGCCTATTTTTATCCTCCTGGTCAGTCATCACCAATGTATGGCTTTTTGTCTTTAAGCTACTGTAATTGTGTTGAAACAATGCAGCCAATAGAGTTTCAGATATGACTGAATCACACCAGCATCAGAATAACTGCAAGAAAGGAGAGCAAACCTCACAGGGAATGCATAAAGAAATGCTTTCAAAGGCCACCACTGACTTCCCTTCACTCTTGGTTAATATTCAGGTGATATATACAGGTATCCATTCATTCTACACAAAGTTACTGAGCATAAGGACCAGGCAAATACTCTTTTTATGAGTCGGTAATTAACAATAATGATTGATGGTATTAGTAATATGTTGGAAACAATCACAAACTGTAGAGGTAAGGAGAGCTGCTTGCTTGAGTTACTATGGGACTCACCCAAGAGTATTTTACACACTGAAAATCCTGTTAAAATAACAGTACTTTGTGAGACTGGTTAAAGTAAATAATCCAGCACACAATATTTTTCATCCTAGTCTTCTCAGCTACCACATATAAATAAATCAAAATATTTATTGCACATTCCCTAGATAGAGGTCTAGGTGATGTGAAGGATATAATTTCCTACACACAAGATACTTCTAGTTTTATTAGGGAAATAAGACCTACATTCCAAAGAAAATGTGAGCACAACTAAGATATTTCTATATAAAGTAATACTTACAGATATTTTTTAAAAATATTTTTATTGCCTGGCTAGTGTGGCTCAGTGGTTGAGCATTCACCTATGAACCAGAAGATCACAGTTTAATTCCCAGTCAGGGCATATGCCCCGATTGTGAGCTCAATCCCCAGTGTGGGGTGAGGATTAAGGAAGGGAAAGGGAGAGAGAGATAGAAGTATCAATGATGGGAAAGAATCATTGATCAGCTGTCTCCTGCGCCCCCTAACACTGGGGATCGAGCCTGTAATCCAGGCATATGCCCTGACTAGAATTGAACCATCACCTCCTGTTCAATGGTTGACGCTCAACTACTGAGCCAGGCCAGCCAGGTACTTATAGATATTTTAAATTGTCATTTGGATTAGTTGGCAATTTCCCAAATTTTCATGCCTGTTCCTTTAATCCACAATTTCCTTCCTTTCTCTCACTCTCTTCTTTCTTATTCTTTTAAACTCAGACCAAAGATTAGCACTTATATAAAACTTTGTCTAACCACTCATACCATCTTTGTGTACCCTCTGCAAAATCTTTCAATGGCACGTGTCATAAATTCTTGCATTCATTTGTTTGCATGCTTATCTCATCCAAGATTGAACTCATTAAACTTTATGTATTTGAAACCCAGCACAATGCTGAAAACAGAAAAGATCAACTGAACATGAAAATAAAAGAATAAGAGTTTGACTATTTACAAAGGAGAGAGAACATAATATTGAGAACACCAAAAAAATGAGAGAAGCACAGGAGTCACCAGAGATCTCTTCATGGTGAAGGAACAAACAATCCAGAAGAATGCTTATTCTAAAAGAAAAACATTTGGCTATGTGCTGTCTTTGAATTAACTTCAAATTATTTGCAGTGAGAAATAAAACTGGTTTTATTTCCTGGACTAAAAAATGTGAGTGAATATATCCTTCTGTTTCTGTCCTAAACAAACCTGCGATGGGCAAAAGCAATTGAGCTAGTTGCTAAAGGACATACTTGCTCTGGAAGATAAATTCTTCCTAGAAGCATAGAAGCAAATTACTTTCCTGGTGAAATTCCACCACGGAAAAGAGCCAAATGCCCTTTTAAGAAGGATTATCATAAAAAATGAATCCTAAAAATCTCATAGTTATGATATTCCATAACAGTTGACAATATGAAAAAATAGCCAAGGAAGAAAACCAGAGAATAATTGTTTTGTAACTGAGTGAAAATCATTTAGTTAAGGCAAGCCCAGCTCCTCCTTAGAGAACAAATTTGTCTTCCGAAGAGAACAAGTACTTGGGGCCACTGAATGATCAAAGAGAACTGAAGAAGGGAAAAATATATCACATATAAACTATTATCCTGGAGACAGATAAAAGTTAGTTTTTCTCAAGAAAATTAACATGAGCCAAAACAACTTTAATGGCCACTTGGGGAATCATGATGGACGAGTAATAGACTTAAATGTATTCTGCAGAGAACTGAGTAGGGCTTACAAACTCAGTAAATAAAAATGGGTAACGATTATGATGACAATTTATCTACACTTTTTTAGCCTTAAGAATTAATTTTTTTAAAAAGTATTCTCTTACAGAACATAGGATTTGTTTAAAAAAATATCTAATCTAATTAAATAGTAATATGCAAATTAACCATCACTCTGAGACACTCAAACCACACCCACTAGCCAAGCCATGCCCACCAGCCAATCAGAGTGGCTGTATGCAAATTAACTCAGCCAATATGGCGGCCGGCAGCCATGGAGCTAGAGCAAACAGGAGGCTTCCATTGCACCAGCGATGGAGTTGAAACTGCCTGCCTAGGCCAGCTGGGCCTCTGCTCAAGGCAACAATGTTTCAACTATAGAAGCCATGGAGCTGAACCAAACAGCAGGCTTCATTGCCTGACTAGGCCTCTGCTCAAGGCAACAAGGTATCAATTATAAAAGATAAATAAACCCCAGAAACCTGATTCCAGCTAGCCTCACTGGGACCTTGGGTCAATGGGAGTTGTGGGCAGCCTGAAAATGGCCCTCAGCCCCTCACTCAGGCTTCCCAAGCACCCCAGTAGGGACCTAAACCCTGAAGGGACTGTGGGCAGCTTGAAAATGGACCTCAACCCATCACCCAGGCTGGCCAGGCATGCCAGCAGGTAGATATCCCCCAAGGGGTCCCAGACTACAAGAGGGCACAGGCCAGGCTGAGGGAACCCTCGAGTGCACAAATTTTTGTGCACCAGGCCCCTAGTTTAGTATACTATAAATAAACTATATTTATAATTTATAGGCATGTATGTTCCAGCAAATATTAGTATGAAAGTTCAAGCAAAATAATTTGAGAAATATTATTCAGTTTATTTATAGTTAGCACTAAGGAAATCAAATGGGTATTTTACTGGTGAAAGTTTCAAAAAAAATTAAAAACACAATACACAATCAAAAAACCTATTATTTTTGAAATATTAAGTTGTAAACACTAAAAATTGTCATTCCTTGTTTTTTTATTATTTAACTAGAGGCTCAGTGTATGAAATTCATGCAGTTGGGAGGGGGGGTTCCTCACACAGTCTGAGAGTCCCGAGGTCAATTGCCCCATAGAAGGAGGCCCTGCCCACCAGCCACAGCATCACCGGCCAGGTAGCCTGGCCCTTCCTCCATGGGGCGATCATGGGGTGATGGCTGGAGCCCCAACCAAATGCATTACACTCACTTTGGCTGGCCTAGCGCCAGTGGGTGTCATAGCATGGTTGTCTGGATGGTTGTTCTGCTGTTCAGCAACCTGGTCAATTTGCATATTATGCTTTTATTATTATAGATGTACTTTCAAAGTATTCTTTTTCTGCTCCTTTTCTTCCCTTTATTTCTTTACTTTCATTCATGCAGTCTCAAAGAATGATGACAGTCACAGGTATATAAATATAGATAAAATCATAAACTCACAGCACTGAAATCCTGTTATGAGCCAGGTACATTATCTGTTAACTGTCATATATTTTGTCCTTTTGACCTCTGAAGAAAGTTATAATTTCCCACATCATTGTGTTTTAAATAATTTCCTTCCTAGAGTATAAACTTACATTTTATTGACCTTATTTAATATGTCTTTCTCTATTAGTTTAAGTCCCTTTAGGGTAAGACCCTCTAAACACCATTGTATCCTCATTATATCACCACAAAACTTCAACTTTGAGGGACTAGCTCAATGCCTGGGACTTAACAAGTGGTGTTATCTCAATCTGTATTGATGACACCAACAAACTTTTACTTAAAGGGCCAGTGTTAAATATTTTAGACTTGAGAGCCATCCAATCTGTCAGAACTACCCAACTTTGCTATTGTAGCATGAAAGCTGTCATCTAAACTAATAAAAGCGAAATATTAAAATTAACCGTTTCTCCGAGACAGGGTAAGCCACGCCCACCAGCCAATCAGAGCGGCTGTATGCAAATTAGCCCAGCCAACATGGCGGCCGCCACTC
>PVJC01040140.1:0-15938 GCA_004026665.1 Murina feae
AAAAAAAAAATTAGCAATGAAAGATGGCAGAAAAGACAAAATGTAGAAAAGATGCTATAAAAGTCTCTCTGACCTCTTCTTTAAATCCTCTCCAAACAGTTGTGTGTGTTTTTAAGGAATCACATGATGAGTAAAATTAAAACTTGCTAACTGAGTCATGTTCTACCACCCCAAAGTTGGAATGAACATACACTTTCCAAAAGATGAAACTTAATAGATTCGCTTACAATTCAAACAATTTCATATACGCATTTAACACACATAGAAGCAAAAAAATTAACTGGTACCTACCCTTCTTCGACATTTAAAGAGCCACTCCAACCAACAGCAAATTGCATTTCTTCCTTTCCTTTATCACTATATTTCCATTTTGCTGAAAAAATAAAGTTATCATATAAAATAACTGTATACCAAAACAGTAATTTATAAGTTTCACTCTTTCCCTTTAGATGGATGAGTACAAAATTTAATAGTTCTGTATTAATAGATTTGGGTCATAAATATGAGAGAATGTTCAAAATTTTTAATAAGATACTTATAAAACTCTACCTTTCATCTCTCCTTCCTCCAATTAAATCCATATAATAAAGTTATTAATTTTTATATACCCCCAACCTATTTCATGTATAAAACTACTTTTATCTTTAGATGACAAGAAAACTTCCTGTTAGATTTATTCTACTGGAGGATAAATATGCTTTATAAGATCATCCCGCAGCCATTCAATACAGGATCTCATCTTGATCAGTGAGGTTTTCCTATGCTCTGTATACCCAAACCTTAATTTTAACCTTCAGCAAACATCATGAGCCAAACACTTATGTCCCAAGTAGGAAATTGCAGTACTGAGAGTTTTCAAGTATAGTTGACAATCTCCTCACTCTCACTATTACTAAAAAGGGTCAGCGGCCCTTTGAGCTCTGGCTGCCCTTGCAAGGACTTGGCAATGCCCAGCCATGTCTCCGAAGTGCCACAGAGAGATGGCTAAAGTGTGTGCAGCCAAGAAAGAAAAAAACTGAGAGGGGAAAAAACACACACAAAAATACAGAAAAGGAAAAAAGACAAAGAAATACCAAAAAAAAGGAAATACAGCCCTGGCCGGTTTGGCTCAGTGGATAGAGCATCGGCCTGTGGACTGAGGGGGTCCCAGGTTCGATTCCGGTCAAGAGCATGTACCTTGGTTGTGGGCACATCCCCAGTGGGAAGTGTGTAGGAGGCACCTGATCGATGTTTCTCTGTCATCTATATTTCTGACTCTCTATCCCTCTCCCCTCCTCTTTGTAAAAAATCAAAATTAAAAAAAAAAAAAAAAGAAATACAAAGTTTTATACAACATGTAACATAAACTTCCAAATGCCACCATATAATGCACACAATAGAAATAGCACCTTTTCTTTCCCTCTAATACATTTTCTGTTCTAGTCTATGCATTCAAATGAAGGCCATTGGAAAAATGACAGATACTCACGCACGAGAAATACAGCTTTCTGTTCCCGGGCTATCACCATAAGATCATTGGTTGGCGATAAGGATAAAACACAATCTTGAAGCCAGGAAGTTTTTCGTGTTTTGCAAGTGTTTCCTTCTTCTTCCTGTGGGTGACATTGCAAAGGCTGTATGTGCAGCAATATAGAGAGTTATTTAAACTTAGCTTGTCCACCTTGAAGGGCAAGTGGGAAGAAAAAAGGGAAAAAGAAATCTTTCCAATTATTTCATAAAGTCTCAATAATATTTCTTACCAAACACATGTTAAAGATGACCAGCAAAATGTCCACTACATACAAACCTCAGCTTTGAATATTAATGCAAAATTTTAAAATGTAAACAAATATAAACTAGCAAGACATGAAAGGAATATCACATAGGGGTCACTCCGAAAATAGGTCTGAGTATTAGAAAATGCAGTAATAATCCTATGCCAGAGACAGCCAGGCTGTCTGCAGCCAGATAGCAAAAAGACCTGTCTGGTGATTATGGCTGTAGGATCTGTGAACGATTTGCTACAGCTGACACTTTTTTCTTTTTACTTGACCTGAAAAGTTTTTTTCATTTTTTTCCAACTGAAAAATTATTCATGTATAAGTAAATTTCCAGAGTTAAAAAAAAAAAATCAACGGATCTTAAAAGCTCTGCTTTGGAAAGTCTCTCTCATACTCCTGTACTCTAGCCGCCCTGCTCCCTCTAGAGGCAAGCCAGGCAATCCGTTCTAATTGTATTTCCAGAGAGGCTTTCTGCACAGGCAAGTAAATACATTTACTGCCCTTTCCCCCTTTTTCTAACACAAATGGCAGCACACTATGTACAGGCGTTCACAAAAGTAGGTTATGAAAGAAAACAAATAATACAATAACTAATAAATAAAAGCATACTATGCTAATTAGACCAGACGTCCTTCTGGACTAAGCCCGGGTCCCCGGTGCCTGCTGACGGCCGGAGGAAGGAAGGCCTACCCTTGCGCAAATTTCGCGCATGGGGCCTCTAGTAACTAATAAATAATACAAGAGTGTGGGTCTGTCCCACATCAGATGCTTCAGATGTTTCAAGTCCGAGTACAAGTAACATCACCAACGGCCTGGAACAGCAGAGATGAAGAAACTCCCTCGCCAGTGCGGGTCACAGTGAGCTACTGTTGAACTAATTTGCTTATGTAATGAACAACAAAGCTTGATTTCCAACTTGTCAAAAAAGCTCAGCCTGGAGAGTGGGCTGGAAAGCCCTCGGGAGAATGTTCAGGGAAGACCAGCACACACTGGGCACCAAGAAGATACAAGCTCATCTGTTTGTTTTGTGCCATAAAGGCATCTGCCGACCAGTGAGGTTTTCTGAAAACTTCCCCCATAGTAATGGGGCCCATAGTCCCAAATACTGCTCCCTGGAAGGTGCTGATTCTAAAACAACACCATCATTTGATGAGCTGGTTAATTTCCCAAGAGAAGCATGAAATTAAAAAATAAAACAAAAACAGCACAACACAGGACCTCCTTGGCTTTCCACAAAGACTAGCCCCTGCCAATGACTAAAGTGACCATTAAATACACCCACTGGCCATAGGCATAACTCCTGTCGGGGCTTAGGGAGAGAATGTATAATTATTTTATTTAAATGTGGCCTAAACGTCAAGGACCTGTTTTCTTTGAATTCAGAGCAGTAAAACTTCTTCTTAATGTGCACAGATATGGATTATGAAACCTAGATGATAAAAAGGAATTCATTCTAAATAACTAGGGCTGTCACATACGTTTAAATTGTTATTTCTTTTGACTTTAAGTCCACAAATTTGTCAAATACTTGTTTCTTTCACAATGAAGCAGATGGTAAAAACTGCAGTGACGTAATCAGCCTTTCAAGTAGAGCCGGCCGCTCCCGGGGCTGGTAAATTACCCCTCTGTAAACAGAGTGGCACACGGTTTTGGTACCTCACAGTGTGCCACCTCAGCTGCTGCGGTGACGAGACTGCCACTGAAGCAGCCGGAATAGTTTTTCAAAGTTGTCAACTTCAGTGCAATGAGTCCATGATTTGCCAGTTACATTGTCACTGTCACTGTGCTTTCACAGACATTAACATCGTGCAGTGGAGAACGCAGGGTAACGAAGGGGCTGTGACTCTCACCAGTTTCCCATCTAAATCATAGAAATAAAATAGCCATCTGCTCTTTCTAAACCAAGAGATGTAAGTGCTTCAGCAATATTGAAGCACAAAAAGTAAAGAATGCTAAATAAGTAGGTTTGTCTCCTCCCACCCACCCCGTCTGCCATTAACATATGTAATTTCCAATGGATCTCGATGTTGTTGTTTTTTTGTTTTGTTTTTTAGGTAGGACTTGTCACTCCCAAACAAAATTCTATGCAACAGACTAACATGTGAGACAGATGAAAGCAGAGCTGAGGAGCCATACAGCAGTTCCGTGGAGTCCCAGCGCTCTAACAAGTATGGCAAGTACTGGTCGAGGCCATCTTCCACACTAGGGACTACAATTCTCAGTTGCAGGGTCTAAGGTCTTTTCAAAAATTAAAATGGGGCAAGGCAAGAGGTTCTTTCTAAGTGTCATTACTCACCTGACTACAGATGATCCAGCGAAAAACATTTACAAACACAATTAGCCACATAAACCTACAATTTCAATTTCAATTTTTAAAACAACTTCTCTTCCTAACTTTCAAGGAAGTTAATGATAATTCAGTAACTCTGACAGTTTTCCTTCCACTGTCAATTCAAGTAGGATTGATTCTGTTATTATTTACTTTTCAATTGTATGCATACTATGATCCCATTTTAACAGAATTCTGTTTGCTCATTCATTCAGTCACTCAACCAGCATAAAGCTATAGCAAAATGCCTACCTTTATTAAGCCCTTAAAGTCAATAATGAGACTTGCAGGGGAGGTAGGTGCTGAGTTTGCTGTCTGTTTCCATTCTGATTAGGTGGCTACACCTTGGCTACAGCATATACTTTTGCATTTCATACATCGGCCAAAATTTGCTCTTATTCTTGTTCGGTCTCTGGAGCTGGCTACACCTTTGGAATGATTCAACAGTAGTGGAAATAACACGTATCTACTTAGTACTATTAAGCACAAAAATGCTCTTGACAAAGATTTTAAAATGTCAACCTAACACTGCAATGTGTCACCATCATTACAAAAGGAAAATGCCATTATTAAAGAGCATGCACACACTGATGAAGACTTACGGGCTCTTGAACAGCAGGCTCTGCTTCCTCCCATGCTCCCCACCCATCATCTTCCCAGTTCGTTGATTTACCTATTTTAAAACAGATGAAAAGTACTTACAGGAAATATAGAGCTTAAAGTATTTTAAAACATTTTCTCTAAACATAATAAAGCCAACCCCTGATATACAGTAAACATATAGATGTATAGTATATAAATACCAGTATAATGCTGATGTTAAGGAAGAAAATAGTGGTAAACTATATTGTATCAGGATATTGCTTATGTAATAACTAGGGGCCCGGTGCACAAAATTCATGCACTGGGGTGGGGGGGTCCTCAGCCAAGCCTGCCCCCTCTCACATATTGGGAGCCTTCAGGGGGTGTCCCACTGATGGCTTAGGCCCGCTCCCTGATCCCCTTGGGGAGTGAGCCTAAGCTGCAGTCTGGCCTCCCTTTGTGGGAAGCGACCAGGCTAATCAGGGAAAGTCACCAACCCCATCACCCTGCTGCTGCAGCCACTGCCAGCCACCAAGGTGTTTTCATCAACATGGACTCCAGTCTCTTCACCATGAAGAAATGACAACTTTTTAAAAAAATATATTTTATTGATTTTTTACAGAGAGGAAGGGAGAGGGACAGAGAGTTAGAAACATCGATGGGAGAGAAACATCGATCAGCTGCCTCTGCACACTCCCTACTGGGGATGTGCCCGCAACCCAGGTACATGCCCTTGACCGGAATCAAACCTGGGACCTTTCAGTCCCTAGGCCGACGCTCTATCCACTGAGCCAAACCAGTTAGGGCAATGACAACTTTCTTTAGGCATTTTCAAGATGTGTCTTTCATAGGATATGACATTTCTTCCTCCCTCCCTCCCTCCTTCCTTTCTTTCTCTCACCTGAGGATATGTTTCCATTGATTTTTAGAGAATGTGGAAGAGAAGGGAAAAATAGAGAAACATCAAAGTGAGGGGAACACTTTGATTGGTTGCCTCCTGCATATGCCCTGACTTGGGCCCTGGCCAGGGAGGGGCCTGCAACCTAGGTACATGCCCTTGGTCAGAATTGATACTAGACCCTGCAGTCAGCAGGCTGAGACATTATGCACTGAGCTAACCCAGCTAGGGCAGGATATGACATTTCTTAGCCCTCCAGCAGTGGACCTTCATTTTTTTTCTCCAGGCGTGTGGTGGAAAAACCCTAGATCACCTTTTTGGATTCTTATTACTCAAGTTACTAAGAATATTACCAGTGGCATACAGGGGAGCTTAGCCAATGAGCGGTAAGAAAAGGTGTTTCCTCTGTAGTTCACTCCAATTACCGGCTTCACCCCTACCCGTCCAATCCCAGCTCCACCCCTTCCCAGGACTGTAACCTCTGCCTGAGGCTGCAGGCCTGGGCAGAAGACCCCCAAACCCCTCCGATCGCCAGCTTCACAGAGCCCAGGCCTCTGCGATCACCGGCTCTGATCCTGCCCCTGCCATCGCCAGCTCTGCCCTTGCCCCACTGGCAGCCTCTGGCCAAGGCTGCAGGCCTGGGCAGGGGACCCCCAGACCCCTGCTTTGCTGGCTCCACTGGTGCCCAGGCCCCTATAATCTCTGGCTTTGCCCTTGCCCAGGCCTGAGGCCTCTGGCCCAGACCTTATACCTGAGTAGGGCACCCTCATACCCCTCTGATCACCAGCTCCACCCTTGCCCATGCCTGAGCCCTCTGGTAAAGGCCTCTGGCCTGGGCAGGGGGCCCCCACCTCCCTCTGATCACCTGTTCCGCTCCTCAGTCTCCACCTCCCCTGCTACCTGCCTGGCTAAACAGGCCTGACCACTTCAGTGGTGGAGCTGAGCCGGACTGGGCACTGCCAACTTGTGGTTAAGGGGGCGGTCATCTTTGTTCACGGAGTGATGCCTAATTTGCATATTACTCTTTTATTAGCTAGGATAACCAGGAAACATATGACCTAAATTTCCAAATCTATGTCATAATGTAACTGTGCAAGTTATTTGGATCTTAAGATACTGGACGTCAAGTTTCTCTACATTTAAACCAAACTGCAATGGTGACTTAAAAAAAAATCTCAAAATGACAGCATTTGTTACTTAAGTCATTAGACAAATTAAAAATACAAGTGAAAAAAACATCTAAAATTTTACACAGATGTCTTAAAAAGTGAGTTATTTTTTTTATAAGACAAGGTATCAATGAAAACCAAATATTGAAATGACAGATCTACTATTCTCCACCTTTTTCTGACATTCTGTAATTTGTTACACACGAGAACTTTTTTGTGGATTAAAAGTAAGATGTTCAACAAACACTGTAACAAGGAATTAAAAATCGCATATAGGTTTGGAGAGTATGATTCCTTACATTGTTCGTGTTACATATTTTTATATAATATTTTTGAATTTATCTCTTATGGTATCCCATCAGAGAGAAGGAATAAAACTATCACTTTTTTTAGTCATCTACTCTGAGTCAAACAATAGATGAATGATAAGTTTAGGCCCCAGAATCAGATTGCCTAAGTTCTTAGCCTGGATCCAGCATTTACCAGCTCTGTGACCTAGAACACGTTACCCACAAGCTTTAGTTCTCTCAGAGTAAAAGCTTGGAAGACAACAGTGCCTACATCTCGTAGGGCTGTCATACGATGTAAACCAGGTCGCATACTCAAGTCAATGCCTCACATGGAAGCTGGCAGTGCTAGTCCTCAAGAGTCAGCCAGTACAACACCATAAAATATGAACAAAATACTGTATTGAAACCAACCAGCTTTAAGAATCTGAAGGGAAGAATCAATGAAAAAGATGGACTGAACCTGAGATCCAGTATGCCTACAGTCGGAAGGAAATAGATCTTTGCTAAATAGTTGCTAAAATTGATTAGGTCTAGATGGCAAAAAAATGTTACAGTCTAGTAGTTGGAATCATTGTTCAATTAGCTTTACGGTAATAATACTCTCTTAAATGTCTGGGCTTTAAATACCAAGTAACTGGTTCTGAATACACGTTGCGAGGTATTTATTAAGTCTTCAAGGAGCACTATCTTCTGATTAGCAGTGTACAATTTACAAAAGGTTTCCAAATACATGTCCCTTCAACATTGCGACAAATGTTCTGCTAAATACCATGGGCAGCAGGAGCAGAGCAAAATACCAACACACTCCTTAAGGAATTTCTAGTGTAGTCAGTGTAGGGGACAAACATATAATTATAAAACATGCTGAGTGTTGTAACTGACTACTATGGGAACGCAGATGAGGCAGTGAGAGAGTGAGAAAACATAGTGAGGAGTCACCTTACACTAAGTCCTTCGAAAGTGACCATGAACCCTGCGAATATACTCAAGGTCAGCACGAGCAAAGGCAAAGAGGCAAGCAGGTGCACTGCGCATATAGGGGTTATCAGATAACAACTGACACGTATGCTGAGTTTCTGTGTGCCTAAGTGCTTTCTAGACATTAGTTCACTTAAAGCTCCACAAGGATCCTGTAGCATCCCCCCTTTTACAATGAGAAAAACAGGGGACTACGTGGTGGAGTGGGGTTTGAGTCCCGGTGGCCTGAATCGCAAAGCCCATGCCTGCAAGTATTCTGCTCTACTCACTCTCCCATGGCTTATGAAGAAGGATACCATTAAGAACCAATGGGTTTACACCTAAGGTTGAGAATAAGAATAGGTATTATTTTAATACTAGAGGCCCGGCGCACAAAAATTTGTGCACTCGGGGGCAGGGGGCTCCCTCAGCCTGGCCTGTGACCTCTCGCAGTCTGGGACCTTTCAGGGGATGTCCACCTGCTGTCGTGCCTGGCCAGCCTGGGTGAGGGGCTGATGGCTGTTTGCAAGCTTGTCAAGTCCCCCAGTGGGGACCCTCACCCCATGGGGGTGTGGCCAGCCTGGGTGAGGGGCTGAGGGCTGTTTTCAGGCTGCCTACAGTCCCTTCAGGGTTCAGGTCCCTACTGGGGTGCCTGGCTGGAAGCAGGTATCTGGGATTTATTTAACTTCTATAATTGAAACTTGTTGCCTTGGTTCCCCAATTGAAGCCTGGGTTACCCCTGGCTTCAAGGTCCCAGCTTGGCATATATCTGGGATTTATTTATCTTCTATAATTGAAACTTTGTAGCCTTGAGTAGAGCTCAGGGCCCCTAGGGCCCTGGCTTCCTCCATTGCCCGGGGCAACTCCAGCTCCGTGGCTGCTGCCATCTTAATTTGCATATCTGCTCCTGGTTGGTTGATGGGCGTAGCTTGTGGGTGTAATGGAGTGAGGGTTAATTTGCATATTACTCTTTTATTAGATCAGATAAAAACATTTCCTGGAGATTGAGAATTGGAGTTTTTTTGTGTGCACCTTGGAAAATTACAGTTTGTTCTCTGGCAACCTAATTCGGTTAGGTAATCTCTTTATTCTGCTAATTTTTCCATTGCACCAAAAACAACTGCCTTATTGTGGGGCTGATGGCAACTAGGCCATCCATTTGCACAGTTTTAGAAAACTCACTGGCTCTGGTATGAGAAAGCAAAGTAACTAGCAAAGTTCATCACTCTAAAATCCAAGACTCAATTTTTAAATTGCTGTAAGAATAATGTATTTATCAAATTACCACCATCTTTGAAGACCATGCATAATTTACAGCACTTCATGAAGGTCAGCTAGCCATTCATCCATCCATCCATCCATCCATCCATCCATCCATCCATCTCCAAGAAACACAGCATCTTTTCTGTCCTGAGCACTGAGGTAAATGCTGGAGATACAAAAGCAAATAAGCCTTCAAACAGAGGAATCTGTGCACATTACCTCTGTCAAATGCTGTACAAAACCTAACCAATGAAAACTGCGTTCTTTCTCCTCCATCCTGGCATAAAAAGTACCAGACTCAATTCACAAATGACTCATCTGATCAAGCAGAAGACAACGGCAATCTGGACTTCCTGCCCCTGCAGAGACCCAACATCTCTTTACGCCACAATTCAACACATCCAGGAAAAGGAAAACCTTGAAAAAAAAAATGCTTTCTTTTATACAAGCTATCTGTGTTTATGACAGCTTAGCCATTTCTCCATGTCCCTGACAGGGGAGTTTCTATTAAGAAGTGGGAAAGAATTTAATCAGGCATCTCCCACTATCATAAGAATACATTTTCCAAGGAAACCAGGGTACAAACAGAGGTTAAGGGAAGGTGAAACAAAGCTATTACTCTGGTAGCTTAAAGATGTTTTTGAAGGCTAGTCTAGACCCCCACGTCTCTATATGATACGATAAGGAAATGTACTCCAAATTCTAGTCGTCTTAACAATGGGAAACATTTTAAAACAACCGTCTGCAAACTGTGTATTACCTTTATGGCTATTTCTATGCAGTGCCAGTGATAGAATATCTGCAGCCTCCCGACTTGTGTTAAAATCATTTGACACTGTTTTGCAGGCTGCTGAAATCCAAATCAGTGGAACTGAGCAGAAAATTAAGAAAATGGCATTCACATTCATGGCCTTCATACAGCCAGAGCTAGTCTCTTCTGCTGATTCCCCTCTCCATCTCCAGGTAGCTCTAAAATCTTGGCAAGGACAAGATTAAAGTAATGAATTAGGGGTGACTGAAGTTTCAGGGGTGGACCCACGCACAAAGCTAGTGAGGCAGATCACTAGCTTTAAAGATAAACTTGAATACCAATAAAATCTGATCCTAAACGGCCTTTTCCTACCATCACCCTTCTGTGTTTTTCCCCACTTGGACTCTTCCCTCACTGGTGGGCAGGTGTGAGCAGCACTATCCAAGAAAAATATCATGCGAGCCACACAATTCAAAATTTACTAGCAGCTATATTTGAGAGCTAGGTGAAACTAATTGTAATAGTATTTTCTGTAACGTAATAGTCAAAGTATTACCATGTCAACATGCAATCCCATGTTCACTGACACATGATATTATTTTACTGTGTTTTCCACACGCAGGCTTCATAGTCTGCGTATGTTACGCTTAGAACACACCTCAGTTTGGGCTGGTCACATGTCAAGGGCTTGCCAGCACAGTGGTGGCGGCTACGGTGTGAGACAGCCCCGGTTCTTACCCTTATCAGGTTAACTATTAGGTCTGCCTGGCTTGGATAACCACCTTTACCCCTCAGGAGTTATATGGCAATTTAACTAATCTCTTACTGCCCTGGCTATCTCTTCAGCAAAATGGAGTTAGTAATTGTATCTGCTCATTTATGCAGTTAATATATGCAAAGCACTCGGAGCAGTGCTTGGCACCGACACACCCTTATGTGCTGATAAAATTATTCTTCTCCAACATCCTCAGTTCCTCCTTCTGACTCTCTGCCTCTGCCTCACACACATTGTCGCTACCGCTCCAGATTCAGCTTTTACTCAAGGGCTCAGAGGAATCCTTTAGGAAGTTTATTTGCATCCATCAACGATGTTTCTCTCTTGTGAAACCTCAGCATTTGGCTGTATTTTTATTTCAGAGCTTAATTACAAACTGCTTGGGTCATCTGTTAACTTGTCTGGTTTTTCATAAATATAGATACCTCTGTCTATACAAGTAATGATTAAGCCTTGGAGGGCAGGAGATGGGTGTACTGTGTGTGTGCCAACACTTACACACACACATATCTATTCTTTTCACTTTCTTAGCCATCTTTCCTTAAAATTCACTGAAAATCAAGGAAATATTAAAGATTCATTTAAAGTATTAAGACTATCCGCCTGAAATATTTTGTTAGTCCACCTCCTTTGATGAATACCCTTCTCTCTGATGTTATACCACATCTTACTTGCTCTCTCTCTCTCTCTGAATAAAATTCATATAGAAAATTCACAAAAAGCAACTACCTACCTCCTCACTGACTAGTAACTTGACTTTTCAGTCCTTAACTTTTTTATACCCAGCACCAATGAAGACTAGAATAATTGGTAACATAAACATAAATCCTTGTTCTTACCCTTATCAAGTTAAATGTTTTGCTTGAATAAATGAAACCAATGACTTCAAAATATAAAATGTAACTACAATTCCTTCTGGAGATAAGTTTTTCCCGAAGAGATCAGATTATACTAGTATAAAAAAACTGTTCAGTCTCTCACTTGATAAATGATATACTCACTGAACCCTTCACACCACTGAGAAAACACATTTTATCAACCATCAAAAAAATTACAGATGTCTTTTTTAGGGTTATTCCCAATGAATGAGTTATTCTACCAACAAAAGCCTAAACAAGAAATTCAACTTCTGCTTTCTGTAGCTCTATTTAATTCCAAAAATACATCATTCTGATTTGCTTCTGAACAAAATGTCCTCATAAAACTCATAAACTGCCTGTATGTTTTTCATATAGTAAGAACCTGAAGCTAGAAAGGAAATTGAATTCTAGAAGTGGGCAATTAATTTGACAGCATTTGCTTTTTCCAATATGAGTATGTCAAGATCAAAAACTAAATGAGATGCTGAAATCATTAAATGTTAGGAAAAGAAGAACTTAATTTAATCCCTACGGCCTAATGAAAGGTCTTATTAGCACAGAAGCAATTCATTTCCGTCCTTCCGAGACAAGAAAAAAGAGAGATAATGTACTTGTTTCTATAAAGAGGAAGAACCTCTAGAAGCGATGACTTGTAAATAATTCAGGGGATCCAACACAATTTAGTTGGGCCTTCCAGACCATGGTAAGGAAAGTATCATGTAGCAATACAAAATTAAAAAAAAAAAAGACTAACTCATGGAGAATCTGCTTCTGGATTTCCTACGCCTCAGAATTATTAATATTTTTCTATTTCTAGGGAGATGGAAATGGGAAACTAAATTTCATATTAGCATATTCCTTTCAGCACATAATCATGTGCAGCAGTCTAAAATGAGGAGGCCATCCCATTTTCAACAGCAGGGATTTAGCTCTTTCATGATTAAATCAGACTGGATCTTTAAGGTCCCTTTCAGTTCTAGAATTCTAATGACTCATACTGTCAAATAGCTGACCTCCTACGTCACATAAGAACACATGTTCTGATAGCCAATTCACGCAGTGACAGAACTGAAAATATCTTTAGGCAGAAAGAGGTTTATTAAATATGCTCCCTTTGCCCAAATACGTAAGAAAGCTTCTGACCCAACTTAACAAAAACAATAAAACAGACTTGAAGAAATTTAATATGCCCTCTTCTCTGTTGTATTATTTGGTTTTTCAAAGTAAGGGCAATAACTTGTCAGAAAGAACTTATATATCTCTTATAATTGTTTCCGACAACTTTATACTTAGGTTACTGATTTATTATATCCGAAGCAGCAAAGACAAGCATAGCTAATCAGGTGAGGAAGGGTGTGCCAATATGAAATGTAGCTGAAGGTGTGTGAATACTGCCAGCTAAGGCTAATTTCTGAATATTCTAAAGAAGCCAATTTGACATCTTCCTTATTAAATCCATCCTAATATTCAACTACTGTACCTAGAAGAAAGCTTTCCTTAAATCCTTCCAGTATCAGCTGAATCTTGCTATTACTTGCTGCTTGAAAAACAAAACAAAAACCCACAAAATGTATACAACGATCTTAATACCACAAGAGAACCATTTTTCATTTATTAGAAAAGGAAAAGTCAGAGAAACTGGTAACATATTATGATGATAAATATGTATGCAAATAGGCACTGCTGTTTGCCAAGGTTAGGAATGCAATTTCGAGTTACTTTCTGTATATGGTATAAGATCATTCCTTTGTACATGGACATGCAGTTTTCCCAACACGTGTGCTGCCGAGACTGTCCTTCCCCCATTGAGTGGTCTAGCGCCCTTGTCAAAGATCATTTGACCACCATAAGCAAGGCTGCATTGCTGGGCTTTCTATCTATTGCACCATTCATTCTATTCGTCTGTCTTTAATGCCAGCACCATACAAGTTTGATTACTGTAGCTTTGTAATATGTTTTGAAACCAGGAAATATGAATCCCCAATGTTTTTCTTCTTTTTCAGGGTCCATGTCTCATTTTATATGCATGCTATGATGCCAAAGAAAAACACCTGGGAATGAATGACCCCTACAAAAAAATGTCTTCACACTTTTTGCTTATATATAATCTCAATGACTTCTCCCTAGTATGTGTCCTTTGCACACACACAAAAATGTGATTTCTGATATATTCTAAACATGGGCATTTAAATTTTAATATAAATTTATATCATCCTTTTAAAGTTATTCCGTGGATTCTAAATACTATAGGGAAATGAAACTCACCAACAGCCATTAAAAAGTATGATGACCTTTTCTAAGAGTAATTCTATAAGTCCTTATTTCTCCCCGAGTTCTGTTTTGCACTCCATTTCCTCTGCAGAATACTATTCTAATGCAATGTATTATTTATTTATTTACTGCCCAACTCAGTTATCAGGATCAGAAAGCTCTGGTCTAGAAACCCAGCCTCACTGGAAATCATGCCGCTGTAGGTGAAGTAGGGACCCATACCATCACCCACCTCTGAAATTTCAAAGCATGATCCATTTTACTATCTGCTTATTAGACATTAAATTTTGATTTAGTAGAAACAATTATGATGGGTTATCACAAATGGAAACCACTGAGAAACAGTAGGGTTTGATGTCTCCTTTAAAGCGACAGAGGACAGCCTCATTTTATAACTGAAGATAAAAAGTAACCAAGTCATGCTGCTATTCTCTGACAACTCAAATACCCAGGTACCAGCTAGCACTATGTCTATGGCAGCTGCTCACATTAAAACAAGAGAATTATTAACCCAACGGATAAGCCTTCCAAATTATCACTTATCTAGGACAAATAGTTCATGAAAGTAAGTAAGTTTTCTTTCTTTTGGTTTTCCATATCCTCTAGACATTAGCTGGGATAAGAAATTAAAACTATATGAGCTAGGAAAAGAAAAAATCTCATGATTTCTGCTTCCTGATAAAGCAATCATTTTCAACACTAATAAAGTGAAAAAAGCAAAGTCAAACACCATCAGCAATTTAAGACAGGTACTATTTTTTTAACGTATTTTTTATTGATTTCAGAGAGGAAGTGAGGGGGATAGAAACATCAATGATGAGAGAGAGTCATTGATCGGCTGCATCCTGCACCATCTTGGGGATTGAGCCCGCAACTCGGGCATGTGCTCTTGACCGGAGTCAAACCCGGGACCCTTCAGCCCGCAGGCCGACGCTCTATCCCCTGAGACAAACCAGCCAGAGCAAGGCAGGAACTATTTACCCCACTCCACTAACTTCATTTTCCCTCTACAGATTTCACCCTCACAAAAATTTAGGTTCACGTTTTTTTTTAAATATATATTTAATTGATTTTGTACAGAGAGGGAGATAGAAAGTTAGAAACATCAATGAGAGAAACATCGATTAGCTGCCTCATGCACACTCCCACTGGGGATGTGCCCGCAACTAAGGTACATGCTCTTGACCGGAATCGAACCCGGGAACCCCCAGTCTGCAGGCCAACGCTCTATCCATTAAGCCAAACTGGTCAGGGCTGGATTCAGGTTTTTTCAATAAAAAGCCCTTCACAAAATCTGATGTTTTTGCTTAAAGGGCTCGGAGGGATTACTGAAATCCATGGCCCTAGCCTTTCCCAGAATTCCAAGTAAACCACCCGCAGCACGGCAGGCCACTTTCCTGATTTTTATTTGTAAATTAAAGCACCGTAAAACTATAAAATATAGTCTTGGCAAAGGGGCTCACTGGGTAAGAGGTTCTTTCTTCATTTACCTTCTACCCAAACTGATGTTGGCCATAATAACACCGACAAACATGAATCTAAGAATTTGATTTAAAAGGGGTATGATTATATGCCCAACTACTTGGATTGAGTTCATATCCTAAGGCTACACTTCACTGTGTGACTGGACAACTATTCCACATGTGCCTAACTTTTAACACCTATAACTGTGCCATGCAATATGGCAGCCAATAGCCACATGGATGTATGTGGATTAAATAAAATTAAAAATTCAGTTACTCAGTGGCACGGGTCACGTTTCAAAGGCTCAAGAGAGGATGTGGCTAGAGACTGTCATACCGGACAGTGCAGACATGGTGATGAAAATAAACAAGACGATGTGATTGAGAGCAACAAATGAGATGGGGTAACTACGTTAGATTACACGGTAGAAAAGGCCTCGCTGACATGTTGACATTTGAGCTGAGACTTGCACGTGACAAGATGCAGCTGGCATGCAGAGACCCGCCCAGAGCATCCAAGGCGGAGGAAAGGGCAAGGGCAGAGGTCTCTGGTGCCAACGCGCTTGGCTG
>PVJC01040141.1:0-15923 GCA_004026665.1 Murina feae
GAGAGAGAGAGAGAGAGAGAGAGAGAGAGAGAGAGAGAGAGAGAGAGAAACATCAATGCAAGAGAGAAACATCAGTTGCCTCCCCTATATGCCCCAACCTGGGGAAAGGAACCCACAATCTAGATATGTGTCCTGATCTGGAATCATTCCTGCCCCATTTTGATGTACAGAATGATGCTCCTACTAACTGAGTTACCCAGTCAGGGCAAAACTACTCTTTTAAGTGATGTAACTGAGTTTCAAAATTGGTAAGAGACTTGTGCGATGTCATTAATTGGTAGAAATTGCAGCTGTGCTTGACCAATAAGTTGATATACTTTCCACAATATTGACATAATAGTGATCAGATTTGAGTCCCAGTGGGTTTACTCTATAGAGCAGATGGAACAATGATCTTAATAGAGACAACATGAGCAAAGCTTTGGATTCCAGCATGTGCACTGCAAGCACTAGGGAGTGATTAAGAGTAGAGGCCCATTTGACACATGAGCAGGATTTCCTCATTGCCTGGCTTAAACTATGCAATAAAATATATGGTAATTAAAAACACGAAAATAAGGTTAGATTAAAAGGGCAGAAGGAAAACATGAAATATACATCAGTTTAACTGTCTTACTCCCTTCAATCCTCTTAGGTTTAAATTTCCAATTCAACCTTTACTTATCTATAATAATAGAAGTATGATATGCTAATTAGACTAGACATCCTTCCTGACAACCTTCCAGACAAAGCCGGGCCTGTGAGAAAAGTGCAGGTCCTGAGTACCAGAGGGAAGCTGGTGCTGGCAGCCGGGGGAAGAAAAGCCTACTCTTGCACAAATTTTCATGCATTGGGTCTCTAGTGATAAATAAAAGACAAAAATGAGCAAATCACTTAACTTCTTTTTATTTCTGTTTTCACTTCATAGAATTAGCAGCTTGGTATTCATGATCTTCTTTCCTTCCTGAAATCTAATAGCAACTTACTGTTCTTTCTCAGAAGCTGATGACCAGTTAGCAGTGCTCATCTGTTTAGTTCACACCTCCAACTCTTGACTGTGAATTGCACAATTACACTGGGAAAATACACTTCCCCTGGTCTCCATCCTCTGAGTCTCAATCCTCTTCTCTTCTAGTTCAGAGAGATCTGAAACGGTTTAGAGGCCTGTGCGTGTGCCTTTCCTTTATCCTCTTCGAGTTTACTTTGGAGGATAAATCATAGTTTCTCATGCCTTATGGCAGTGTGTCATTATAAAATATTTCATACCTGATGACCTTTGAGCATTTCTTATTCAAAGATTCATGAAGGCTTAGCATGAGGTACGTCTAATGATCCCTGTGTAAACACACTGAAAGCTCCCTCCTACAAAGACACAGGCAGGTGGAAGACATATTTTCGACATTCCGTCTTCAATCTAAGCATCACTGGCAGGGCCTGACAGGTCTCATTTGCTAAATAAAGTACAATGTGTCAATGTGAAATAAATGTAAATTATCACCTTTCTTCCTTGTTAATTAAGGTCTGATTAATGCAGTACAGGCAGTTGTTGAGAGTACAGTAAGCGAATGGCTTTTGTTGCAGAAACAAAACAAAAACCCACAAATATAAATCACAGTCTGCTTCATCCACTGAACTTTGGGTTAGAAAGGTTACTTGGAATGATTTGTTTAGTTGGAACACAGACAGATGTTCACTTCTCAGCCTCTTAATAAATGAGTCCCAAAGAGTGCATAGCAAAAGGCACTGATGCTGCCGAGGAAAGAGGAACAGCAGAGTGACCTGAACTGATGATAAGTCATAAAGGGATAAATGCTCAGCTCAGTTTTACAAAGAAATATCTACGAAACCTAACTCTAGAACTATACACTTTTACATTATTTAAGGTATATTTTGGTGGGCTAAAATATGAAATTTCTACAAGCTTAAGAAATAATGTATGGGTGAAACTTGAAAGGGCTACTGGATAGAAAGGCTATGATAGAAGCTAATTTTATATCATTAAATGAGAAAACTTAATTCATTATCACCTAGAACTCCATTTAGTTAGTCATATAATCCTAAAGTACAGATAGTCCCTAATTACACTGGGAAAATACACTTCCCTGGTCTCCATCCTCTGAGTTTCAATCCTCTTCTCTTCTAGTTCAGAGAGATCTGAAATGGTTTAGAGGCCTGTGCGTGTGCCTTTCCTTTATCCTCTTCGAGTTTACTTTGGAGGATAAATCATAGTTTCTCATGCCTTATGGCAGTGTGTCATTATAAAATATTTCATACCTGATGACCTTTGAGCATTTCTTATTCAAAGATTCATGAAGGCTTAGCATGAGGTACGTTCTTTGAGTCAGGGAATATGTTCCTTGAGTCAGGGAATTTCTAGAAGTAAAATAAATGTGGACATTATATAGCACAATTATTTGAAGTTACAAAAGATAGTTATTTTCATAAGAACACTAGTTAATGGCAAGTCAGTTATAGTATACATGCTTCCAGACTTCATATAGAACAAGTCCACTGTCTGTTCTTTCTCATTTATTTCTCATTTTGCTGCTTCCCTCTTTCATAAATTTTCTTCATATCTTAATTTTCTAAAATAACATTTTTGATAAGCTGTGGAAATTGTGTGGAAACTTTCTAACCTTTCACTAAAATATGTTCGTATATGAATATATCAGATAATTTCCTTAAACACAAGGTCATAAAATAATGTTTAATAGGTTTCTTTATTTGTTAATATTATTTTCTCGGGGAAAAATGTGAATCTCTACACCAAAATACTATTTCCTATGATTTCACATTAACTAGATTTGGTTTCTAATTTTTTTTCTCTCTTCATATTTCATATAATTCCTGTGAATTATGATCACAAAGTTATAATCATGGAAGTAGCAGAGCCAGGACTCAAAATTCAGCTTTCTTGGAATTCAAAGTTGATATTTCAAATGGTTTTACTTCATACTTCTGAACAATGGAAAGATAAGTATATTCATTCGTTTATTAAACAAATGGGGCTCTAATATCAGAATGATGAAAAAGGTTCTGAAATTCCAGAAAATAATCAGTTGCAATGTTAGAAATTCTTTCTAGTATAAATCCTATTACACTCTACAGCAATAGCAAACAGACCCTTACTACATTCCTTGCATGATTCCCTTAAAATAGTCAGTGGTAGTGAACACACAAAGTAGTTGTCATAGGTTCCAAAGAGAGATATGTATTGATGGTGGTGACCCTATAATAAGTCCATGTAATTTGATCATCTCTTCTTAGAGGCATAAATATAAGATATAAAGGAGTTCACAGATTCAGAATCTGCTAACCTTCGAAGTTGATTTTTTTTTCTGTACTGGCATCAGGTTCAATAAGTAGGAAAGGTGATAAAGTATCTGTTAATAATGATGTTAAAAGTGGTCAAGATTTCATGCAATGACCTTATAAAACTTATAACAATTAGAATGACTACCAGTGAGTAGTACAGTGACTCAGAGATGTACAGTTAAAAAAATTAATTTATGCCCACCTTTATGAATCATATGGAAAAAGAGCATGGTGCTCTGAAAAGAGTAAGACTACAAAGTAAAGAGTACTTATCAGGGACTGATTGAAAATCCACCTCTACTGTTCATAAACTTGCACTCGCAAACTTTTCCTAGAGAGGAGAATGAAAAATGTCATTTTTCCACTAAGTCTTAGAAATTAGAGTCCAGAGTATAGTCTATGGATGCTTTTATAAGCTAATCATAATTCTGATACCATAAATAAAAGAAAAACAGAAAAAGCAAGTATAGCCTCACTCTTGAACAAGATGAAAAAAATAAAGAAAAATTAACAAGAAATTATATTCAGTAATATACAAATGGAATTAGTAATACATAAAACAAGGTTTACCCCAAATATATAAGGTTAGAGTAACATTCAAAAATCAATATATTTCACCATTTAAAAAATAAAGAAGCAAAATCACATAATCATTGAGGACTATAATATTATACTTAGTGTTGAGGATTGTAATGCTTCCCAATAAGATTAGAACAAGGCCATATTTTATGCTCTTGCCACTTCAATTAATATCGTATTGGAAGTCCTAAGCAGGTAAATAATGCAACATAGAAAAATGAAAGTTAATCAAATTTGAAAAAAAATAATTAAAATAGTCTCCATTAACAGAGAACATGATTATTTACATAGAACATCCTATGGGATCTACAGAAAAAGTATCAAAATTAACAAATAAATTTAGCAAGAATACAGTATATAAAAGTCAACATTTAAAATTAAATTTTATATATCATCAGCAAAAAAATGAATAATAACATTTTAAAGGTCATTTCCAATATTAATAAAACTTGAACCATTTAGGGATAACTGTGAAACTAAATAAATAGACATGCCTTTTCATTCTCAAAGTTATTTAAATGTCAATTCTCCCAAAATCGATTGATAGAGTAAATGCATTCCAAATTAAACTTACAAAAGATGATTTGTAAAAATAGACAAGGGTGGTACAAATTAATACAAAAATAGCAAAGAAACAAAGAGAGCCAAGACACTTCAAAATTACCAAAATTGGAATAGTCACATTGTCATATATCAATAGTCAATGTAAAACATTTATCAAAAAAGTATTGAATTGGTTTAAAAACCGACAAACAGATGAAATATAACAGAAAATCCAGAGAAATACTCACATACATATGATGAATTTTCCTTGTTCCCAAGAGAAGTCACTGAGAAAGCAGTCTTTTAAATAAATGATGCTGGAATAAATAGGATAAAGGTATGAAAATAAATTACTTTTGACCCCTACCAAACACTAAACCTAAGAATTTATTTGTGATGAACCAGAAAACTAAACAGAAAGCTAAAATCGTAGCTTTTAGGAGAAAACCTAGAACATCTTGATGACCTTGAAGGACAGAAATATTTCTTAAATAGGTGACAAAAAGCATCTGAAAATGATAGATTGGGTTCCATCTATATTAAAACTGTTATTAACAAAATTTAAGCATTTAGAAGATAGAAAAGATAGCTTACAGACTTGCAGAAAATATTTGCAAAATGTACATCTAACAAAGGTTTTTAATCCAGATTATATAAATACTAGAGGCCCAGTGCATACAAATTTGTGCACTGGGGTGGGGGGGGGGTCCCTTAGCCTGGCCTGTGTCCTCTCGCAGTCTGGGACCCCTAGGGGGATGTTCACCTGCTGGCATGCCTGGCCAGCCTGGATGAGGGGTAGAGGGCCATTTCAGGCTGCCCACAGCCCCTTCAGGGTTTGGGTCCCTACTGGGGTGCCTGGCCAGCCTGGGTGAGGGGTAGAAGGCCATTTCAGGCTGTCCACAGCCCCTTCAGGGTTTGGATCCCTACTGGGGTGCCTGGCTGGAAGCAACTATCTGGGATTTATTTAAATTCTATAATTGAAACTTTGTTGCCTTGGTCCCCCTTCTAGAAGCCTGGGTTGCCCCTGGCAACCCAAGGTTCCAGCCCAGCAGGTATCTGGGGTTTGTTTATCTTCTATAATTGAAACTTTGTAGCCTTGAGTAGAGCTCAGGGCCCCGCAGGGTCCTGGCTTTCTCCATTGCCTGGAGCAACTCCAGCTCCATGGCTGTGCCATCTTAGTTGAGTTAATTTGCATATTTGCTCCTAATTAGTTGGTGGGCGTGGCTTGTGGGTATAACAGAGTGAGGGTCAATTTGCATATTACTCTTTTATTAGGTTAGATTCTTACAGTTCAATAATAGAAAGACAACTCAATAGAAAACAGATTAATATGAAGAACAGAAAAATCAGGCATGATTGTATAAACACTTCACAAAGGAAATATATAAAAGGTCAGTGGGTACAGGAAAAGGTATTCAGCACCATTAGTGTCAAGGAAATGCAAAGTAAAGCCAAACTGAGATACTACTTCATACAATAATGACTAAAATTCAAAAGCTTGTCAATAGCAATACCAGAGTCTTTCATAATCTGGAGCAAATTGTATATCCCTGATGAGATGTAAAATTATACAAAATCTTTAGAAAAAAAGCTTGCAGCTGTTATCATATACTTATCCATGACCCAGCAATTCATTGTTTTTTTAAAAAAATATATTTTATTGATATATTTTACAGAGAGGAAGGGAGAGGGATAGAGAGTTAGAAACATCGATGAGAGTGAAACATTGATCAGCTGCCTTCTGCACACCTCCCACTGGGGATGTGCCCGCAACCAAGGTACATGCCCTTGACCAGAATCGAACCTGGGACCCTTGAGTCCATAGGCTGATGCTCTATCCACTGAGCCAAACCGGTCAGGGCAGCAATTCATTCTTTTTAACATTTATCCAAGAGAAATAAAGACATGTGCCCACCAAAATACATATCTGAAAATACCATCTACACGTTCACCAACAGGATAGCTACTCAGCATGTGGTATATTTACACCTTAAATGATACTCATACCATAAAAATGAACTACTCAAATATGCAGCAGTTATGAATATCAAAACCATTATGCTCAGCAAAAAAAAAGACATAAAATAACATGTGTTCTATAATTGTGTTTAGATAAAGTTCAGTAACAAGCAAAACTAACTATAGCTATGGAAATCAGACCAGTGTCTGCCTTTGCTTGGAGTAGGGTACTCAATGGAAAGAGTACAAAAGAACTTTCTAAAGAAATGCAAAAATTCTACATCTTGAGTGAGGTAGAGTTACACATATACACATTTGTGCAGACATGTACACTTCATAAGTGTACACTTAAGATCTGACCTTTTTCCAACTCACTGTTCAGTGATGTCATTTTGGTAGCTTGAAAAAAGCCATAGTGGAAATATTTATACATGGAAGTCTGGAAATACCACATATCAAGACTTCTGTTCATCAACAAACTACTGCCAAGATCCTTCTCTCTTAAGGTGATTGATGTTAGACCAAATAGAAGTCTGGGACTATTGGCATCCAGCTACCATAGGGACTGAACAGAAGGAAAACCCTGCCTGCAACAAGGGAAGAGAAATGAAAGAGATGCTCAAAAATAACCAAAGAGACTGAACAAGATACCCAATAATATTGGAAGAAGGATAACATCAGTGATAGAAAAGGGATGAACAAAGAACCCAGTACAATAACTGTAGTTAGCTCCTGTCTTTCTTAACTCACTAAAACACCTCTGAAGACCCAGTAAAAGGTGACTTTCACAGGACTGAAAACAATGCTGGCAGAATAATGTAATCAAATGCCATTACTATGATACAAAAGGAGCTAATTTTATTTTGGTCAAAAATGGCATTCTTCGCAGCATCTATCTTTACTTGATATAATAATAGTGTATTTGTTTATTTTATTGCTGCTATCCAAAAGAAGGCAGAATCCTTGTCAGACTTTTGACTAAAATGATTTCAGCACTTATACCATCTCTAGTATACTGCAGGTGACAAGTAAATATTAGTAGAATGAACCAATAAATGAAAGGGGGAAAGGCAGATATTTTACATGGAAGATGGGGTAAATGTTCCACTATTCAACAGGTCAATGACTAAAGAAGGTGGAGTTTGGTCTTTGATGAGGGGTTCAGTTTCTTTCCTGATGACTTTGAAGTATGGAAAAACTAAGCCTCACACAGAGATTTCACCTTGATTCCTTCCCATCCTCTGTTCACAACTTTTTAAAGAAATGATTGTTGAAGATTCAAAAGCATATTATCAGGTCCAGTGATACACACAGGCTTCAAGCTACTACATGACATAAAACAGGAGCTTACCAAGAATTGTTTTAGAGTGGCAGCAGGAAAAATATTTCTAATAAAAGACCATTTCCCAAAATTTGTCATTATTTTGTGACCATCTTAAAGATGATCAACTCAAGACTGGCAGGAAATCAGACTACCTGGGTACCTCTGGGTTACACAGCCTTGGAAATATAGCAAGTAAAGCAAATATAATAAAAGTATACTCCAACCATCATGCAAGGTGTTTGCACTACAAAACTTATATAAGAATCACTGAAATGATTTTATATGGTATTTTCCACATAATTCTTAGAATTTCACAAAATGTAGGAAGAATTGCTGGTGGTAAATTCTTTGAAAGTTCCTAAGTAGAATCAAGTAGAACCACTCAAAAGTAAATAAAAATTTCACCCATCCTGTGATCTTCAATAAGTTACTTCACTCACTTATGCATATAGATGTGTGTATATTTACCTTTCTTCCTCGCTACAATGTAAGTTTCTTGAGGCCTTGGGTTTTGTTTTGGTTTTTCCCCTGCTGTATCCTAGTGCTTAGAACAATGACTGCAATATAGTAGGCACTCTACTGTTTGCCTGATGGGAAATGTGAAGGTAGGAAACAAATCACCAGCTAAAGAGTAGGAGCTACTAAAGTCCAAAAGGAGTGAAGGCCAAAGTCAGTATTAATACTGGGTCCAGAATCAGTATCTATCGATAGAGAAATGGGTAAAAGAAAGTAGGAATTTGATAAGACATCAAACCAGAGTAGTCATATAATTCTGATGTAAGGAATTCCTATAGTCATACACTCCTTTCTGTAGAGGGTCAGTTTAGTCTAATACATTTCTGGTGAACAGCATCTTGACACATGCGGATGCTTGAGCATGACAGACATGTGTGTATCTGGTCCCACTGCAGGCTACTGAAGATCAGCAGCTGACTAAGCTAATAATGTAAGACCATAATTTAAGTTCTGTCTTCTCAGTATGAACACTCTGATAACTCTCCTTTTTTGTAATTAAACTAATTGGAATTATAATATGTGCTTGATTTCCTAATAGAATAGATTTGAGATTTTCACATTATCTTTAAAAATCCTCAGGTGTTTTTTTTTTTCCACATCCCTCTAAATAGCAATTCTATTTCTCTCCTCTTCTTTCAATTAAACCTTTAAAAGTTATCTCTTTTTGTTTCTATTTGCCTCCAAATTATTTCAGAATTTACACACTCTGACAGCTGAGTCTGTAAGTCCATAGAAATAATCTTTGCTGAAATCATCCTTGACTTTACATGATGATCCTCATTTAATTACATTCAAGGCCCATCTTTCAATTTTGGTTTCATGTGACTTTACATCGGACAATAGTAATCATCCCCTTCATTTTCCTATCCATTTTCACCTTGATGAATATGCTACAAGGATTTTGCTTTTTACAAAATTTTCTTCCTACTCATCTGGTTAATTTTTCTTTGTCTCTCCACAAGACCTATCTTCTCCTACCCAGTAATTAAATAATAGTGCTTCTCAGAGCTAAATCTTACTTCCTTTTCTGTTTTCACTCCATATTTTCTAACAGAGTAATCTCATTCATTCCCATGATTTCAGTAACTACCTAAATGCTATTGACTCCACAGTTTATCTTAAGTCCAGAACTTTCCTCTGAACTCCAGTTCCATATATCTAAAAGCTTACTCAACATCTCGGTTTGGATGTTTAAAAGGGCCTAATCTTCAGCACATCCAAATGACTTATAATAAAAAGAGTAATATAATAAACTTTTGCCCTGTGCCATGTAATATCATCATGAGCCTCCTCATTTCATAGATGAGGAAGGTGACGTACAAAGAATATAAATAAATTGTCTTGAGTTCATACAACTGACAAGCCTCAGACCCAAACAATGAAACCAGACTTCCTGGGTAGAGATGGTAGAGATTAATTTTTTAACCACTATACTGTATGGCTTTTAAGTCTTCTTTTAATATTATCCATCTCTATAAACAGTACTTTACTGATAAGCTATCTTAGAGAGCTCTGACAAACAATTTCATTCTTCCTTCACCTCATTTAACTGCCAGTTCAACTATGCTTTGTGGAGACAGTTTTTCTCTTGTTCCTTTGGAAAAATCTCCAGGGTACTCCATATATTATTTGTTAACCCAACACACACACACACACACACACACACACACACACACACACACACACCTAATTTTACTATTTAAAAACCAAGGCCCAAGTAATAGAAAATCCAAAATCCCTTCAGCCAAGTTATGGCCTCCATTTCCACACCCCTGGTCCAATCTAACACTTTTTTTTTATTTTCACTATTGCTCAATAGCTTACTATTTTCCTTCCATACACTCTGGAACCATTAAAGGTTTTCTAAACTGCAATTTGAATGATCTTTTAAAACATAAATCTGATCAGATTAGCTGCTGTTTAAACTATTTCCATGGATATTCCCTACTCTGAGACCAATGCTACAATACTTAACCTGCCCTGCAGGGTTGCATGTAACCTGGGCCTTAGTTCTTTTTTGAAAATCCATCACATTACCCTCTGCCTTGATTTAATCAAACTTCTTTTAGTTCCTTGAGTAAATCATACACTTCTTGCTTTAGGGCCTTTGCACATCCTTCTTTCTCCATCTGGAATATTCCCTCAAAATTCTTTACCTTAGTTAACTCCATTCCCTTTTCAGGTCTCAGTTCAAATTTATTTCTGTTGTGAACAGCTCCCTTCAGCACCCATTATAAACTAGGTTTCTATGCTTTCCTAAACCAGGTTCTTATCTTTTAGGGCCTTTACATCAATTTTAATCAACTATTTCCTTTCACAGACTGTAATGGGAGATTTGTCTATATCACTCACTTATATGTATCCCCAGAACCTACCTCAACACTTGCTGTATTATAGAAGTAAATGAATACGCAGTCCACTGAGTAAATTAACTATAGTAATATATTTTAAGCTATAAAGCCTATCCTATCTAATAAAAGAGTAATATGCAAATTAACCATCACTCTGAGACACCTAGGCCACACCCACCAGCCAAGTCATGCCCACCGGCCAATTAGAGTGACTGTATGCAAATTAACCCATCAAAGATGGTGGTTAATTTGCATACACAGAAGATCGAAGACTAAAGACAGCGTAGAAGGAAGCCAAGTGCTGCCAAAGGGAGCCAAGTGGTGGAGAAAGGAACAGAGCCAAGGCAGCAGAGATGGTGAGGAAGGGAGGGAGAAGCGGACGTGGGTGTTGGGGGGGGAAGCTGAGGCAGCAGAGATGGGAGTTGAGGTGGCAGAGCTGAGAGGGAACTGAGGCGGCAGAGAGGGGAGTTGAGGTGGCAGAGATGGGAGGGAGCCTAGGCAGCAGAGATGGGAGCCAAGGTGGCAGAGACGAGAGCTGAGGTGGGCTTCGTTCCCTTCTCTGCTCCACTCTGGCTCAGGAAGACCTATTCTTGCAAGAATCTTCCTGCAATGGGCTACTAGTTAATATGATAACATTCTATTTATCAAAAAAGAAAAACCCATCCTTAAAATGGTCCTAGTGTTAAAAATCTCAGAATTGTATTAATTAGCAAGATTAGAAACAATACATGTTTCCATAAATGTGTTTTAGAAAAATTAGTGTACAAATTATATTTTTTCATGCTCAGAAATTTTGTGAAGGATGAACTAATTCTTTTAGGTCATAACATCTTAGTAATATCTACATGGATCATCACTTTCATTCTTTCATGACCTCAGATCATACCATCCATTCCATGAACACATGGCCTAGGCCATATGGAAGACAGAGTAATTTACTTTAAGTAGATTAATACAAAATCAATTTCCATAACTTAAAAAAATCATTAATCAGTTTTAAGTACCATAACAGTATATAAAATATTTTAATAAAGTTGCTTCCCTCTATAGATGGTATTAGGACAGTGCAAAGAACATGAGCCCAGGGATCAGACAGATCATGTGAGTCTCACCACGTTTGGGATTTTACTCTGCCTATTCAATAAACAAGTTTCCAAATTCATGTTAAGCATTATCATCAAATGTCATTTTATAACTCAATTTAAACATATGCAAAAATTAGTTCAACCATCTCAGTGATTTGCTCTGTTTCATCTTCTCCATACTCTACACAGAACTAAAAATACTTTTCCCCTTTAATTTCATCCCTCCTGAATCCATTTATCCTTTGATTGGACAAAGATTAAACAAACACATATGAAGACATTTAGTCCATGTGATCTAATTCAACTGTGTATAGACATTGCATTGGACCCAAACCAAACTCTTGCCCTCACAGGTCACATGAGCTCTGACAAGTAATTTTTCCTTTTGAAGGTTCAATATCTTCACTTAATAAATGGAGAATATCAGACATTTGTCTATGAGGTTGCCATGAAAATGAAATGACAAAATACTTCTAAAAGTGTCTGACATACATCAGGACTTCATTAAATTCTTAAGATCGAGCTTCCCTGCTAATATCGTCAATAAAGTCACGAACAGAACATTTATGTACAAAAATTAGCGTTAGAAACATGAACCAATGTTTCCTTATTAATAATTTATTGGTTAATCATAGTTTTAGTTTACTTTTGACTTTTAATAAATTAGTGAAATATAGAAGTTTGTTCACTGTTAAACTCACTAAATATTTTACTTTAGCCTCTTGTAGACTCAAGTGACTCCACTGCTTCCTGTTATTTTGGAATTTCCTTTCATCTCAGCTCTTAAGCTCACTAACTAGACATCTAGTAACTAGTATAGAATCACAGATGGGGCTTTGTAAATTTTACTTGAGTAGATCTGATCACTGGATTCATAATTACTTCACCTTTACCTCTGCAGGCCATAAGGTCTTCAACAATTAAACTCTTTTCCAAATTATCAACCCTTGAGCCCATCAGATGTATCTTGAGAAGCAGTGACATATTCAACTTTGCCAATCCCTCTCTGGATTCCCAGTACATAAGCATATTCCCATTTACAGTTAGCATCTAAAAATACACTTTAATTAATGCTAATTTAGAACGTTCTACCTTCAAAAAATGTACACTGACCATGAAACTTTTGTTATTTTATGAGGATGTTATATGTTCACATAACTAAAAATTCCAGGAGAGCAAGTTTCCAGTAAAACTGAATTTAATACTTAAATTATGTCACAAAGACCCAGTTTCTCTGGTCTCTTCATTGGCCCATTGGCCTCATGCTGTCTCCATATTATGGAATCTCAGCAGCTACCGAGAGAGAGAGAGAGAGAGAGAGAGAGAGAGAGAGAGAGAGAGAGAGAGAGAGAAGAGGGGAGGGGAGGGGAGAGGGAGGAGGGCAGAGGGAAGAGGGAGGGAAGGGGAGGGAGGGAGGGGGAAGGAGGGAGGGGGCAAGGGCCTACATTTGTAGAATTTGTTATTTCTATGATATAAATACTCCCAACTTGACCATTTCAATCTAGCAATGTGATGTCACTGAATGCAAAATGGGTTGTACAGCTCTCACTTTCCTAAGGCAGTTAAGGGCCGGCTCCAACTCCCCTTTGGTGGTTGCAGCTCAGTGTTCATGTTTTCATATCACAGTCTTGAGGGACAATCAGTTTCTCCTTGTAGTTCCTAAGGAAGAGCAGGAAATGTTTTTTCCCCAAAACATCCCACTAGTGTTTGACTGTATCTCATGAACTCTGATTGCTTTACATAACCATACTTGATGGAATTACTGGAGGAATGAAATAAATTAATTGGCTTAAGCTAGTCCAAGGCTATCTCCCTGATCTGTGGCCCAGGACATTCAAATGTTTCTCCACTTGGACAAAATGAAATGAAATTCCCATTCAGCAACAAGGAAACTGCTAAATTAAAAAGACAGATGCAGGAAAGAAGGGAAAGAAGGCAGAAGGGAGGGGGAAGGAAACAATGACACCAAAGCATACAAAAATTTTAGATTAAAATATCAGCTCTTTGAAGGAAGAGGCATTTCTGTTGAATGATAGTTAAATAGTAGAAACTCAACTATTTTGGACGGGATGAATGAGAAAAGTAAAAAACTTTACACAAATGGCTACTGGCTTCTTGTTATTGAAATACTCCTTAGATTTTTATACATGGACTAGTAGATAAAAACAGTTTTGTAACTTCATATATTATTTAATATATAATATATAGCATGTATTATATAATATTTAAAATATAATAGTTATATATATTAAGTTCTAGCCCATGACAGGTTATGCTAAGGTACTAGTATATTTTTGTGGTTTTTATTATGAGAATTGGCCTATTATCATATACCACTCGTCTATTGAAAGGCACTTGGATTGTTTCCATAGTGAAATAATAATTATTATTATTATAACTCATTTCAGGGCGTTGATAAGCATTTAACTCACTGTGCTATCCAACACTGGAGCCTGAAGTAGGGACTGCACAGTGGCCAGCCGTACAGGATGAGGAAGCAAAGTCAAGCATCCATGTTCACTGAAGGCACTGTTTCAACATCAGCAGTCACTCCTGATTACTCTAAGCCCTTTTCTGCCTTCATTGGGAGACCTGAGATAATTTAGAAGTAGCAGAAAGCCACCCATCTTCTTTTTATTTGCTTTCAATGTAGCATTTTTGCAAATGTTAAAATAGCTACTCAATTGTTTTCTTTCTAGCATCCTGTGGTATTTTGTGGACTGTGTGGAGATTAATAGCAGCCTGCAGTAATCTGTTGTCCTTTGTGGAAAAAACTATGCTGCTGTTTCTGGAAAGAAATAATTGGTACGTAGCTTATAGAGTCAACGTCTGAATTTAATGGAGCATAAAGGGGTGGTATTTCTCATGAAGGAGGCATATTATCCGTTTAAACAGCTTTCAGTCTTGCACGTAAATTAGGCCTTCGACAAGCTCTGGAAAAAGAGAAACCGCACAGTAATGAATTAACATGCTTGCATATTCCTAACAAAGGAACCATTTCTTCTGAAAAGAAGAGAAAGCTCCAGTGTCTCTGCTACATTTGGAAATCTAAAATTAATTATTGACTTTCCCATATTGTTTGCAACCACTTTGTTTGCCCATTTATTGCAAGGTGTATATATGGTAATTGTTTTACAGGAGCTCATAAACCTCAGACTGCAAATGAGATGATAGATGACCAATTTATCACACATGCCCTTCAGACAGAACTAGACCCCGGCGTAAGTGAAAAGTGGTCAATGCACACTTTGTAAAGGTCTTTTCTTAAGGTACCAGAGGAAGAAAATGAAAATGGTAAAATTTTCAAATAGCTGCAATTGAAAAACATTTTGTATTTATCTCCTAAATTTCCTCTTGCCACTCCAAAAACCGATTTGGAGTGGGTCCTAGAATCCATCTTGGTGAATATATTTATGCTAAAATGGCAATAATTTGTTGAATATGAAACTAGAAACAAGAGACTCTTTTCTTGCCTAGTGTATATAATTCCACAATTTCCATTCTTTAAAATGTAAACAAATCTATTGGTAGACCTGCAGGAAATTTAAGGGAAAATTAATATGAAACATGATTTTCAAGTCATCACTCTCTCTACATCATAGCTGCTGTGTCAAGTTAGATGAACCCCATTCAATTAAGCCCAAACTCCTAGGCAAGACTGCCCAACACTGACAGGTGACCACTTATCTCCAGGAATGGAGAGTCCACACCTTCTTTAGCAGCTTATTCCAATAGTTCAAGTCAATAACTCATTCCACCATCTTTCCTCCACTGACTGGAAACCTTCCTGCCTCACCGATGACCCTTCCAGTTTCCTCCTGTCATTCGGTGGTAAATAGGTAGATGGTGAATTTCGTTGAGGGCCTTTTTCAGAAGACCCTCCAAGATATAACAGAATTTATTTAAATTGCCAGTGGGCTGATCGATAACATAATACAGCTGTAGGGCTGAAAAGAGGTATGTTAGCAAAAAATATTTACTAGCATATTAGGAAAAAAATCAAGAGGAAACTCAGTCATTTAAACATTACAGGCAAAACTCTGCCAATAGCGAAAGGTCCAAATGTAAAAACTTCTAAACTAATAAAAGCGAAATATTAAAATTAACCGTTTCTCCGAGACAGGGTAAGCCACGCCCACCAGCCAATCAGAGCGGCTGTATGCAAATTAGCCCAGCCAACATGGCGGCCGCCACTCACGGACCTGAGTAAACAGCCCTTTCCATTGCGGCAGCAGCGAAAGTGAAGCTGAGCCCTTCAGCTCAGCTCCGATT
>PVJC01040142.1:0-15929 GCA_004026665.1 Murina feae
AACCCTTAAATATAGCAGTAAGAGCACTCTGTAGCAGGTTGAGAAACCATCAAGGATGCTCTCAAAAGGAACAGGACACTGAAATAGAAGACAAGTGTCAATCACTTCCATCTGACTGTGAGGTAAGAGCGTAGAAAGGTGTTTATGTAATCCGGGTTAATGCCTGACATACAACAGGAAGCACACTCTGTGCCTCAACACAGTGTGGAAAACAACTGGGAACTCCTGGAAAAGAAGTAGTCATTTATACCAAATGATGTGCAAACCAGTGAAAATCACTTGGGAACATGCGGAAAGAGTGGAGAACATGCTTGACAATGATATGAAATCCGTGCTTAAGAGCAATTAGCACCCTACAGCACACTGTTGGAAACACTCTGAAATCACGAATCTGAAACGGGAGAAAATCACTTTGCTATGGGAGGAAAGAGTTTAGAAATATGTTCATGCAAAGGGAAATGCCTTACATGGAGCAGGTAATAGCAGCAGAGCTCAGGCTCAGAACTCCTGAGAGTTCGCTGGGAGGCGAAATTAAAAAAATGATAAAATTAAACACTGGGATGACGGTTGGAAATCACTTCTAATAATCAGGTAACAGTGCAGAAGGATGTTTGCAGAATTTGAGAAATCCATGGCAAAGTGCAGGGAGCACACTATACCATAGTTTTAGAAACCAATGGTTAATCACAGAAGAGGAGTGATAAAGTAGACTGACTAGTCAGGAAATACTTCTCTATGGGAGGAAAGAGGATAGAAACCTTTTTGTACCATGCGGGTACAGACATGAATTGCAGCAGTAAGCTGCTGAATTGCAGCTGTAAGCACACTCTGGCAGTGAGACAAACAACTGAGACTTCATTGAAGAGACCCGTGAAAGTGAGTGAAATAGAGAACAAGGAAAATCAGTGCTCGCTCACTAAAGAAAAGTGTAGAGCGTTTTGAGTACAATGCGAGCAAATCACTGGCATAAAGCAGAAAGTGCACTGTACCAGAGTTTTGGAAACAACTAAGAAGGCCCTGAGAGAAACAGTCCTTATTCCAAGTAGTTTTAAAACAAGTGAAAATCACTGTAGAACTTGAGGAAAGAGAAGAGCAAGGCTTTTGACAATGTGGGGAACGCAGTGCTTAAGCACAGTAAGCACATTATCTTTAAACATTGAGTTCACTGAAAGGCAACAGTAAACTGGACTGAATGGTTTGAACACTGGAGAAAATCGATTCACAATGGGAGAACACAAGGTAGAGAAATGTTTACACACAGTGGAAATGCCTTTCATAGTGCAGTAATGACACCAAAGCACACTGTTAGAAACCCGTGAGGATTCACAGGAAAGCCAACTAATCTGGAATAAACAGTTGGAAATCACTTTGAAACATCAGGCAAGAGTGCAAGAAAGGTATGGGTCCAATGTGAGAAAACGCCTGGTAAAATGCTGAAAGCACATTATGCCCCCGTTTTAGAAACTTAACAGGATATCACTGCAGAGCTGCAGAAAACTGGACAACATAGAAAACACATAGAAATTTCTTGTCACTTGTTGGGAGCTTACCTGAAAGCAGGGGTCCCATATGAGTGTAGCTTTCTAAAAGATGACCTCAATGCAGGGGTCTCATATGAGCGTAGCCTTCTTAAAGCTCACCTGAGTGCAGGGGTCTCATGTGGGCGTAGCTCAATAAGTCCCCTCTTCACTATTAATAATACTTACTGACTGCTGACCTTTTCTTTAAGCGCTTGTCTAGAAATACCATAGGACAGTCAAGAGACTACTGGTGCCTAATATCACAGGACAGTCAAAAGACTGCTGACACCCAGTCTAGAGTCTGCTAAGACTCTGAACTAGAAGTGGGCAGGAGGGGTATGAGGAAGTTGGCAGGGTGAGAAGTTTAGAAGAAATGGTGTGTGGTTAAATTGCTGTGCTTGCGAAAATCATGTATACAGTAACTTCCTTAATTATGCTGGGTAAATATGAGCTTTACAATGAACTCGGGGCTGCAGTCTTGAACTGTAGTCCTCCCGACCCCATCTTTTGTCTCTTGTGTTTTTCTTAGCCTCACCCCCTCATTCAGGTACCCATATAGTGCCAGTAGGTACCGGCAGGTGGCACCCAAACAGGGACCTGAAAACCTGGGACAATGGTAGAGGACACTGCCCCTGGAAGTTGTGGACTTCGGGAATTAAGGTAAGGAGGGCAGTTAGGTTTAGAGTCGGAAGTAAGAAATTATGGGGCAAGGAAATAGCAGAGAGCTGTTTGTACAAGGACTTAAGAATATGCTTCGCTCTAGAGGCACTAAAGTAGGGCAAAATCAATTAGAAAATTTTTTACAATTTATAGATGGAATTTGCCCTTGGTACCCTGATGAAGGGACTGTAAATTTGGAAACTTGGTCCAAGGTTGGTAAAAAATTACAAGATTATTATTCTGCCCATGGACCACAAAAGGTTCCTGTAGATTCTTTCTCTTTGTGGAACTTAATTAGGGTCTGTTTAGATCCTAAGCATGAAGGACATAAATGGAGTGAGCCAGTGAAAAAAGAGTCCTTCCTGTCCAGACATAGCTCAATTGTCAGAAGTAACACCCATGGCTCCTCCAATAGAATTATTATCCCCTGAGGAAGAGAGTCCATACAAAGAGCAGAAAGAGCAGGTTCTGTTAACAAGAGAAGAAGATCTTCATTATGATGATCCCTTTGATGGTCTAGATCCTCTAGATCAAGAAGCTTTAGATGAGGCTGCTGCTCAATATCATAAAGATGATGACATATTCATGGTTAAGACCAGGAAAACAGTTACACATAATAATGCAGATGCTACATGTGAGGAGCTAAAAGAAGAGATCTGTCAATTAAGGAAGTTTATAGTTGATTTGTCAGATCAAATAATGCAAAAGGATTGTAAGCTTTTAACTGTGCCTTTGCCTTTGCCAGTACCACCATCAGGAACAACTTCAGTGGTGGCTGGCCTTGATCCTCCTTTGATTGATGTCCCAGATAGAACTCCAGTTATAGCTGCGATACAGGAGGACCCTAAATTAAAGCCATTAAGGGTTCCCCCACAACCCAATAAGGAGTTTCCATGGGTTCCTGGGTCCTCTCCCTTACAGATGTCTCTAAGAAAAGCAGCAGACAGAAATGAGGATTTGGAAGGTTTTCAAATGTTATACCCTGTTTTTGAACAACAAGATGCAAATGGTCAAGCACAAAGAATGCATCAGCCTATCCCTTTTAAACAGTTAAAGGAATTAAAAGTAGCTTGTTCTCAGTATGGTCCTAGAGCACCTTTTACTGAGGCTTTGTTGGATGCTATCTCCACAGATGCTCTCCCTCCAAATGATTGGAAAAGCATAGCTCGAGCTTGTTTAGGAGGAGGTGATTATTTACTGTGGAAATCTGAGTTTGTAGAGCAATGTCAAACAACTGCTGAACTTAATAGAGGACAGAATATTCCTATTACCTTTGAAATGCTTGCTGGGGATGGTCAATATAGTGGCCTCAATGATCAGCTACAATTTAATCCTGCAGTTTATGCTCAAACCAATGCTGCTGCATTAAAAGCATGGAGAAAGTTGCCATCAAATGGCAGACAAACAGAGGATTTATCAAAAATTAGGCAAGGACCAGATGAACCATTTCTGGACTTTGTGTCCAGATTATTACAAATGGCAGGGAAATCGATAGGTGATGGAGAGTCAGGTATGTTATTGATAAAACAATTAGCCTTTGAGAATGCTAACTCTGTTTGTCAAGCGGCCATAAGACCTTTTAGAAAGAAGGGTAGTCTTTCTGACTATGTTAGACTTTGTTCTGATATTGGGCCATCCTGTGTACAAGGCTTAACTTTAGCCACAGCATTGCAAGGAAAAACAGTAGAGGAGGTGTTATTCCAGCAACAAAAGAAAACGGGGCAAAGAATGTCAGGGCCACCTGGAAGTTGTTTCGCATGTGGTCAAAAGGGACATCAGGCAAAACAATGTCCTACTCGTTAGAATCAGCAGAAAAGAAATTATCAGCCAGGGATATGTCCCAGATGTCAGAAAGGGAGACATTGGGTTAAAGATTGCAGATCAAAAACAGAGAAACAGGGAAATAATTTACCTCCACTGCAGGGAAACTGGAGACGGGGCCAGCCCCAGGCCCCGCAACAATGTTATGGGGCACTGCAGGGACAGTCCCTGCAGATAGACAGTCAGAGAAATGGGGGAAATCCGTTTGTGAATTGTTCAGAGCAACCCCAGGCAGCGCAGCACTGGACCTCAGTTCCTCTGCCTACACAGTATTAACACCTGAAATGGGGATGCAAGCTCTGTCTACTGCAGTGTATGGTCCTTTACCTCCAGGCACAACAGGATTAATATTAGGGAGAAGTAGTACTACCATGAAAGGTCTATTAGTGGCTCCAGGGATAGTACATGAGGACTATACTAGGGAAATAAAAATAATGGCACATGCACCTAATAGCATTACTGTAATTAATGCAGAACAAAGAATTGCACAACTGATTCTTATTCCAGTAGTAAAAGCAGGTCAAATTAGAACACAACAAACCAGAGGTAATCAAGGTTTTGGGTCTTCAGATGTATTTTGGGTACAAAGCATTAAATAGGGAAGGCAGGAAATGACTTTAAAAATTAATGGAAAGACTTTCAAGGGAATTTTAGATACAGGGGCAGATGTATCAGTAATATCTGAAAAACACTGGCCAAAGGGTTGGGCCAAAAAACCTGCTATAACTACTTTACAAGGCATCGGGCAAACTAACTGTCCTCAACAAAGTATTTTTATGTTACAGTGGCAGGATGATGAGGGACATCAAGGAAAGTTTCAACCTTATGTTCTACCTAATTTGCCTGTTAATCTCTGGGGAAGAGATGTGATGCAACAGATGGGAGTTTAACTTTATAGTACAAGTCCTGTTATTACAAGGCAAATGTTAAAGCAAGGTCTTTTACCCAAACAGGGGCTGGGAAAACAAGGTCAAGGGATCATTCAACCCTTACAGCCTAAAATGCGGCCACCTCGAACTGGGCTAGGGTATTTTTAGGAGAAGCTTTTGATTCTCCTGCAACCCATGTTGATCCTATTCAATGGAAATCTGAGGACCCTGTCTGGGTTGATCAATGGCCCCTTAATGAGGAAAAAATTACAGCTGCCGAACAACTGGTGCAGGAACAGTTGGATAGTGGCCATATTGAACCTTCCAATTCACCTTGGAATTCACCAATATTTGTCATTAAGAAAAAATCTGGGAAATGGAGGTTGTTACAAGACCTCAAGAAAGTAAATGAGACAATGGAGCTAATGGGGGGTTTACAACCAGGCTTGCCCTCACTAATGGCTATTCCTCAGAATACTTACAAGATTATTATTGACTAGGGGCCCGGTGCACAAAAATTTGTGCACTGGGTTATAGGGGAGGGGGGGTCCCTCAGCCCGACCTGTGCCCTCTCACAGCTTGGGACCCCTCTGGGGATGGCCACCTGCTGGTGTGCCTGGCCAGCCTGGGTGAGGGGCCAATGTCTGTTTGCAGGCTGGTCAAGCACCCCAGTGGAGATCCTCACCCCAGAGGGTGTGGCAAGCCTGGATGTGGGGCCAATGGCAGTTTTCAGGCTGGCCACAACTCCTACAGCCCTCTGGTCCATTGCCTGGAAATGAATGGAGTGGCGCTGGCCACCCCATATGCTTCCCAGGAGAGGGCATGGGGTACCCCACCCCCCAGGCTTCTCCGCCTGGGAGGCCATTCCAGTGTTGCTGGCACCAGATCGGCCTCCCAGCAGGGGGCTTGCGGGTCCCGCTTGCCCCAGGAGGCCGTTGGGGCCGCGATCGGCCTCCCGGCAGGGGGCTTGCGGGGTCCCGCTTGCCCCGGGAGGCCGTTGGGGCCACGATCGGACTCCCGGCAGGAGGCTTGTGGGGTTCCGCTTGCCCCGGGAGGCCGTTGGGGCCGCGGTCGGCCTCCCGGCAGGGGTTTCGGGGCCCCGCTTGCCCCGGGAGGCCATTCCGGCTGTGATGGGCCTCCCGGCAGGGGGCAATGGGGTCCCGCCAGGCTGGTCCCCGCTTCCCCCGATAGCTTCTAACTCGAGAAGCACAGGGAGTAGTGGTTTTTACAGGGGAATGTCCTACCCCAACAACCATGTTGTTGGCAATGATGACATTATTATCCATGCAGTCATCCTTGGTGGAGGCCACTGTCTATTGGGCTTATGTTCCTGATCCACCTATGTTGCACCCAGTGGGATGGGGGGAAAATGGTTCCTGTTTATACTAACTGTACTTGGGCTATGGGAGGTTCCTCTAGTACTCATATCTCACCTGTACACCCCGTTAATTTTTCTTATCAAGGTCAGTCCTTGGAACTTCCCATTTGCTTTTCCAGACAGGAGGGAGTACCAGGATGTATCTTTGTGAATACAACTATGAAAACTTCTAATATTCACAGAATTTACTTTGACGTAGTGGTGAATGGATCTACATACAGAGCCTCTGGAGGAGAAAATATTTTCAGGTGGACAATAACTATGCTCGGATTGGCAGATGCTAACACTTCTAATAGTTCCCAAGGAATGCCTCCAAATTTAAGGATTTGTGAGCCAGAAACGAAGAATCATACCTGTCAACCGAAATGGACTCTATGCAGGGGTGGAACAGGTACCTCCCAGCCCATCAGTGGTGACTGTGGATTGTTAATAGATTGGAGCCCTTACAGAAGGAATTTAACCTGACTTCCGGTTGGTACTACACATTCATCAATAACTGAAAGACTGTGGACGATGGGAAAGGGGGAATTGCAAACTGAGTTATGGAGCTTGGTTGTAGCCATGTGGGATAATGACACCATTCAAGATGAAAGGGGGAATATAGCACTTTTTAGCAGAATCATAATTCAGTACAAACAGGTGCAAGCATGTGTTCCTGAACGTTTTGCATTATTGATTGGGCCTATTATTATTACTAAATCAGAAAATGAATACTTGTTAGAATGTTTAAACTGTAAACTTACAAATTGTATCTCCAGAGTTGGTCATGACTTGCAGGTGGCAATTGTTCATCAGCCTTCTTTTGTAATGATCCCAGTTAATGTATCAAGGCCATGGTTTGATGAAAAGGGGTTACAGGTAATACAAGAGATTAGAGGGCTTCTTGATCGCCCTAGAAGATTTATAGGGTTGCTTATAGCTGGAATTACTGCACTTATTACCTTAAGTGCTACTGCAACTACTGCAGCAATTGCTCTATCTCAATCTGTACAGACTGCTCTTTATGTAAATAGTCTGTCAAAAAATGTGTCCCAAGCTTTAGGAACTCAAGAAAGTATAGACTGAAAACTAGAAGAGAAGGTAAATGCTTTATTTGATGGAGTAAATATTTTGGGGGATGAATTACAAGGTCTAAAGATTAAACTAACTCTAGATTATCATGCTAGATTTAAATGGATTTGTATTACCCAGAAGACTTATAATGAGAGTGAACATGGCTGGGAAAAGATAAAAAGGCATTTGGAAGGCATTTGGCATGATGCAAATGTGTCTTTGGACATTCTGCAACTGAATAGTGAAATCATTTTCATGCAACAAGCAAAACTGTTAGATACTAGCTTGGCAGAGATAGCTAGTAACTTTGCTAATAACTTACTTTCTCAAGTACCTTTCATTACCAGTTAAAACATACTTTGATGCTTGTGTTTCTGACAATGGGCATAGTTCTGTTCATGTTAGTGTGCTTTCCATGCTTCCTGAAATTATTAGTTAGGGATATAAAGTTAGCGCATACTAAGCTTCATGAATTGAAATTAATCACTCATAGTCATATTAATACTCATGTTTAATTGGTAGAGAAGGGAGAGATGTTGGGAGCTGAACTGAATGCAGGGGACCCATATGAGCGTAGCTTTCTGAAAGTTGATCTGAATGCAGGGGCCTAATATGAGAGTAGCCTTCTAAAAGCTGACCTCAATGCAGGGGTCTCATATGAGCGTAGTCTTCTTAAAGCTCACCTGAGTGCAGGGGTCTCATGTGGGCGTAGCTCAATAAGTCCCCTCTTCACTATTAATTAAACTCACTGACTGCTGACCTTTTCTTTAAGCGCTTGTCTAGAAAAACCAGAGGACAGTCTACTGGTGCCTAATATCACAGGACAGACAAGAGACTGCTGACACCCAGTGTAGAGTCTGCTAATACTCTGAGAACTAGATGTGGGCAGGAGGGATATGAGGAAGTTGCAGGCTCAGAAATTTAGAAGAAACGGTGTGTGGTTAAATTGCTGTGCTTGCCAAAATCATGTATACAGAAACTTCATTAATTATGCTGGACAAATATGAACTTTACAATAAACACGGGGCTGCAGTCTTGAACGGTAGTCCTCCTAAACCCATCTTTTGTTTCTTGTCTTTTTCTTAGCCTCACCCCCTCATTCAGGTACCCCTACAGTGCTGGCAGGTACTGGCAGTCACTGCTAGGAAAGAATATAGAAAGGTTCTTGTACACTGCGGGAAAAATCCAGAAACAGAGCTACAAGCACACTATAGGAATGTTGGAACACACTGAGAAATAACAGAGAGGAGCACAAAACTGAGTAAAAGCCTTGGCAAACTAGTGCAAAACATATCACTTTGAGCAGAGTGCAGAAAGGAGTTTGTACCATTTCGATAAGTCTCTGAAATTGAGCAATAAGCATACCACAGCACAATGGTAGAAAATAGGAGGAGATGCTTGAAAAGAAGAGTTACTTGCACCCTATAGTTTCCAAACAAGTGAAAATCTTCTTTGGAACGTGAGGAAACATGTAGAAATGTGATTATACAATAAGGGGAAATGCCTTACCTAGAGGAGTTATCTCAACTTGGCACAGGGATAGAAGCCCTGAGAATTCACTTGAAACAAAAGTAAACGTAATAAACATGAGGAAAACTGCTGGCAATCACTTGACAATATCCCGAAAGAGGGCAGAATGGTGTGCGCATCATGTGAGAAGTGTGTGGCAACCAGCAGAGAGCACACTACACTACCATCTTAGAAACTACTGGGAATTCTGTCACTAGGAACAGTGCCCTGGAGAAAGTAGTTAAGCTTCAGGGAAATCACTTCTCAATGTGAGGGAGGCCTATGGAAAGTTCTCCGGTACAATAAGGGGAAAATACCTAAAATAGAGCAGTAAGCACACCATGGCAGTGTGACGACACACTGAGAATTCACTGAAATGAGCACGAAACGGAGTGAACATTGGAAATCAAGTGTACATCACAGCTCCCTTTGTGCATAGTGTGGAAAGGTGTCTTCAATTCTGGTCAATCCCTGCAGTAGAGCAGTGAGCACACCACAGCACAGTGTCAGACACCAGTAAGAAATGCTTAAAAGGAAGCAGTCACTCATACCACATAGTTGGAAAACAAGTGAAGGTCAATTTGCAACACGAGGAAAGATGTAGGAATGTGTTTATACCATGAAGGGAAATGCCTTACATAGTGCAGGAGCCGCAACTTAGAGCAGTGTTAGGAACCCCGGCGGACTCACTTGATGCAGATCTCAATGGTAATAAAGAGTTGGGAATCTCTAGTAACAATCAGGGAAGAGTTCAAGAAAGAGTAGTGTACCATGTAAGAAAGTCCCTGGTCAAGTACACAAAGCACACTGTAGCACAGTCTTAGCCACCCTATAGGAAATCACTGAAAGGCAGCAGTGCATTGAACATACTAGTGAGGTAACTCATGGCAATGATTTCTCAGTGCAAGGAATGAATGAGTAGAGCAAGGAATTTGTAATGTGCAAGAAAAAAACCTGAAATACAGCAGTAAGTGCTCTCGAGCAGTTTGAGAAACCACCGAGGATGCTCGCAAAAACAACAGGACACTGAAATAGAAGACAAGTGTAAATCACTTCCTTCTCACTTAAATGTAGGAACGTAGAAAGGTGTTTATGCAATCAAGGTTAATGCCTGACATAAAACAGGAAGCACAATCTCTGGCTCAACACAGTTCTGAAAACAACTGGTAACTCCTTGAAAAGAAGTAGTCATTTTTACCTAATGGTGTGCAAATCAGTGAAAATCACTTGGGTACATGGGGAACGAGTGTAGAATGGTGCTTGACAACGAGGGAAAATCAGTGCTTAAGAGCAGTTAGCACCTTACAGCACACTGTCAGAAACACTTTGAATTCACGAATCTGAAATGAGAGAAAATCACTTTGCTATGGGAGGAAATAGTATAGAAATATGTTCATGCAAAGGGTGGAAAAGCCTTACATGGAGCAGTTAATAGCAGCAGAGCTCAGGCTCAGAAACCTTCAGAGTTCGCTCTGGTGCAAAATTAAAAAGATGATGTAATAAAGACTAGGATTACTTTTGGAAATTACTTATAATAATCAGGTAACAGTGCAGAGGGATGTTTCCAGAATTTCAGACTTCCATGGCAAAGTGCAGAGGGCGCACTATACCACAATTTTAGATACCAATCGGAAATCACAGAACAGGAGGAATGAAGTAGACTGACTAGTCTTGAAACACTTCTCAATGTGAGGAAAGAGGATAGAAACCTTTTTGTACCATACGGGTACAGACCAGAATTGCAGCAGTAAGCATACTATGACAGTGAGACAAACCACTGAGACTTCACTAAAAAGCCCCCTGAAAGTGAGTCAAATGAGAACAAGACAAATCAGTGCTCGCTCACTGAAAGGAAAAGTGTATAGAGTTTTGAGTACAATCTGAGCAAATCACTTGCATAGAGCAATAAGTGCACTATACCAGAGTTTTGGAAATAGCTAAGAACGCCCTGTAAGAAGGAGTTTTTATTCCAAGTAGTAAGAAAACAAGTGAAGATCACTGTGGATCTTGAGGAAAGAGAAGAGAATGGCGTTTGACAATGTCGGGAAGGCAGTGTTTTAGCGCCGAAAACACATTATTTGAAACTTTGAATTCACAGAATGGCAACAGTAAACTGGACTGAATGGTTTGAACACAGGAGAATATCGCTTCACAATTGGAGAAGAGAGGGTAGAGAAATGTTTACACACAGTGCAAATGCCTTCCATAGGAAAGTAATCACAACAAAGCACACTTTTGGAAACCCCTGAGGATTCACTGGAAAGCTAAACTGAACTGGAAAAAGCATTTGGAAATCACGTGGGATCATCAGGCAAGAGTTCAAGAGAGGTGTGGTGGCAATGTGGGACAACGCCTGGTAAAATGCAGAAAGCACATTATACCCCAGTTTTAGAAACCCTATAGGAAATCACAGCAAAGCAGCAGGAACCTGGACAACATAGAAAACTCAAGGAAATGCCTTGTCACTGCCAGGAAAGAATATAGAAAGGTTCTTGTACACTGCGGGAAAAACCCTGAAAATGAGCTACAAGCACACTAAAGGAATGTGAGAACACACTGAGAACTAACTGAGAGGAGCACGAAACTGAGCAAAAGCCTTGGCAAACAAGTGCAAATCACATCTCACTTTGAGCAGAGTGCAGAAAGATGTTTGTACCATTTTGGTAAGTCTCTGAAATTGAGGCGTAAGCACACCACAGCACAGTGTTAGAAAAAAGGATTAGATGCTTGAAAAGAAGCAGTTACTTCCAACGTATAGTTTCCAAACAAGTGAAAACCATTTTGGAATATGAGGAAAAATGTAGAAATGTCTTTATACAATAAGGGGAAATGCCTTACATAGAGGAGTGATGGCATCTTAGCACAGGTTTGGAAGCCCTGAGAATTCACTTGAAACCAAAGTAAACATAATAAACAACAGGAAAACTGCTGGCAATCACTTGTCAAGACCCCAAAAGATTTCAGAATTGTGTGCGCATGATCAGAGCAGTGTGTGGCAACCAGCAGAGCACACACTACACTACAATCTTAGAAACTACTGGAAATTCTGTCACTAGGAACAGTACCCTGGAGAATATAGTTAGGCTGCAGGGAAATCACATCACAGTGTGTGGGAGGAGTATGAAAAGTTCTCTTGTAATATAGAAGGAAAATACCTAAAATAGAGCAATAAGCACACCATGGCAGAGTGAGGAAACACTGAGAATTCACTGAAATGGGCACGAAATGGGGTGAATATTGGAAACCAAGTGTACATCAAAGCTCACTTTGTGCATAGTGTAAAATGATGTCTGTTCAATTCGGGTAGATCCCTGCAGTAGAGTAGTGAGCAGACCACAGCACAGTGTCAGAAACCACTAGGAAATGCTTGAAGAGACCAGTCACTCATACCACATAGTTGGAAAACAAGTGAAGGTAAATTTGGAACATGAGGAAAGATGTAGGAATGTGTTTATACTATGAGGGGAAACGCTGTACATAGTGCAGGAGCCCCACCGTAGCACAGTTTTGGGAACCCCGGTGGACTCACTTAAAAGCAGATCTCAACGGTAATAAATAATGGGAATCCATAGTAACAATCAGAGAAGAGTGAAAGAAAGAGTAGTGTACCATGTGAGAAAATTCCTGGTCAATTTCACAAAGCACACTCTAGCACAGTTGTAGATACCATAATGGAAATCACTGAAAGGCAGCAGTGCATAGAAAAAACTAGTGAGGAAACTCATGGAAATGATTTCTCAGTGTAAGGAAAGAGTACAGCAAGGCTTTTGTAATCAGCGGAAAAAAACAACAACCCAGAAATACAGAAGTAAGCGTTCTCGAGCACTTTGAAAATCCACCGAGGATTCTCTCAAAAGCAACAGGACACTGAAATAGAAGAAAAGTATAAATCACTTCCTTCTGACTGTAAGGTAAGAGGGTAGAAAGGTGTTTATGTGATCCGCGTTAATGCCTGACATACAGCAGGAAGCACATTCTGTGCCTCAACACAGTGGTAAAAAACAAAACAAAACTGTGAACTCCTTGAAAAGATGTAGTCATTTATACCAAATGCAAACCAATGAAAATCACTTGGGAACATGGGGACCTAGTGTAGAAAGGTGCTTGACAATGAGCAAAAATCATTGCTTAAGAGCAGTTAGCACATTACAGCACACTGTCAGAAACACTCTGAATTCACTTATCTGACACGGGAGAAAATCACTTTGCTATGGGAGAAAAGAGTGTAGAAATATGTTCATGCAAACGGTGGAAATGCCTTAAAAGAAGCAATTAATAGCAGCAGAGCTCATGCTCAGAACCCATGAGAGTTTGCTTGAGTGCAAAATTAAAAAGATGATATAATAAACACTGAGATGATTATTGGAAATCACTTCTAATACTCAGGTAACAGTGCAGAAGGATGTTTGCAGAATTGAAGTGAGCGCACTATACCACAGTTTTAGAAACCAATGGGAAATCCCAGAACAGGAGTGATAAAGTAGACTCACTAGTCAGGAAATACTTCTCATTGTGAAGAAAGAGGATAGAAACCTTTTTGTACCATGCTGGTACATACCTGAAATGCAGCAGTAAGCTACTGAATTATAGCAGTAAGCACACTCCGTAAGTGAGACAAACTACTGAGACTTCACTGAAGAGCACCGTGAAAGTGAGTGAAATGGAAAACAAGGCAAATCAGTGCTCGGTCACTGTAAGGAAAAGTGTAGAGAGTTCTGAGTACAAGTGAGCAAATCACTGGCATAGAGCAGTAAGTGCACTATACCAGAGTTTTGGAAAAACTAAGAAGGCTCTGAAAGAAGCAGTGTTTATTCCAAGTTGTATGAAAACAAGTGGAGATCATTGTGGAACTTGAGAAAAGAGAAAAGAAAGGCGTTTGACAATGTGGGCAATGTAGTGCTTAAGCGCAGTAAGTATATTATCTTGAAATTTTAAATTTACTGAATGGCAATAGTAAAGTGGACTGAATGGTTTGTACACAGGAGAAAAGCGTTTCACAATGGGAGAAGAGAGGGTAGAGAAATGTTTACACAGAGTGGAAATGCCTTCCATAGGGCAGTAATGACACCAAAGCACACTGTTAGAAACCCCTGAGGATTCACTGGAAAGCCAAACTTAACTGGAATAAACAGTTGGAAATCATTTGGAAACATCAGAAAAGAGAGCAAGAAAGGCGAGGGTGCAACGTCAGACAACACCTGGTAAAATGCAGAAAGCACATTATACTCCTGTTTTAGAAACCTTATAGGAAATCACTCCAAAGCAGCAGAGAACTGGACAATGTAGAAAACTCATGGAAATGCCTTGTCACTGCGAGGAAAGAATATAGAAAGGTTCTTGTACACTGCGGGAAAAACCCTGAAACAGAGCTACAAGCACACTATAAGAATGTGAGAATACACTGATAACTAACTGAGATGAGCACGAAACTGAGCAAAAGCCTTGGCAAACGAGTGCAAATCACATCTCACTTTGAGCAGAGTGCAGAAAGGTGTTTGTACCATTTCGGTAAGTCTCTGAAATTTAGCAGTAAGCACACCACAGCAGAGTGTTAAAAACCAGAAGGGAATGCTTGAAAAGAGGTAGTTACTTCCACCCTACAGCTTCCCAACAAGTGAAAATCGTTTTGGAACATGAGGAAACATGTAGAAATGTGTTTATACAATAAGGTGAAATGCTTTACATAGAGGAGTGATCACAACTTAGCACAGGGTTTGAGGCCCTGTGAATTCACTGGAAACAAATGTAAATGTTGTAAACATAACGAATACTCCTGGCAATCACTTGTCAAGACCCAGAAAGTGTTCAGAATGGTGTGTGCATGATTTGAGAAGTGTGTGGCAACCAGCAGAGAGCAAACTACACTACAATCTAAGCAACTAATGGGAATTCTTTCACTATTAACAGTGCCCTGGAGAAAGTAGTTAGGCTGCAGGGAAATCACTTCACAGTGTGAGGGAGGCATATAGAAAGTTCTCTTGTACAATATGGGAAAATAACTAAAATAGAGCAGTACTCGCACCATGGCAGTGTGATGAAACACTAAGAATTCAGTGAAATGACACAAAACGGAGTGAACATTGGAAACCAAGTGTACATCACAGCTCACTTTGCCCATAGTGTGGAAAGGTGTCTGTTCAATTCGGGTAAATCTGTGAGACAATGGCTGGTAAAATGCAGAAAGCACATTATACCCCAATTTTAGAAACCCTATAGGAAATCACTGCAAAGCAGCAGTAAACTGGACAACAGAAAACTCATGGAAATGCCTTGTCACTGGGAGTACAGTTGCAGCAGGTGCTGAGGCGGCTGCATGAGGGGCCGAAGCGTTTTGCAGGCTGATGCTCTATCCGCTAAGCCAAACCAGCCTGGGTTCCCACTGGCTTTTAAGGAGGAAGAGGGAGAGACACAGAGAGGGAAACATCACTTGGTCGCCTCCAGCACATGCCCCGATCAGCCCGGAGATTGAGTCTGCAACCAGATATGTGACCTAGACCTGAGTCCAACCCGAAACCCTTTAGTCCGAAGACAATACTCTATCCACTGAACCAAACCAGCTAGGGCGGCTCCTGCAGCATTCTGATCTACATCCCGGCTCTTTCATTTGTCTTTTTAAAAAATATATATTTTTGGAGAGCTGTAGACTCTGGGAAATGCCGTCTGTATAGAGGCACAGTTCCTGCATCTTTTTCAGTATCGGACCCAGTGACCTGCTGAAGCTAGTGACAGCCAACCCGAATTGGCTCAGGAGATTCAGCTTGGAGTGAGTTTTAGCCTGGGGTCTGACAGAGAGTAAGGGAAAACCGCTTGGCGCTGAAATTTATCCCGGAGCGGTGGCTCTGTTGGGGAGTCTGTGCCATCCCAAGGGGGAGAGTGCCTAGCATCACAAGCCGACACATCCAGAAGCCCTGCAGCGGAGGTGCCACAGTAACAGCCAGGACTCCAGGAGCACCAGAGCCCATGGAGATGCAGACTTAGAGGAGCCGTGCGCCCTACCAGGTGAAAGTTGGAATTCGCTGAGATAAAGCTGTGATTATTCCTGGTGAGAGAAGACCGAGTGTGTGCGTGGGTGCACAGGGTGGGTGCACAGGGGAAATCTGCACACCTCAATCCCCATTG
>PVJC01040143.1:0-15945 GCA_004026665.1 Murina feae
GCCGACCCCCTGCCACCTCTTACCCGCTCCCCAGCCCGCCACCTTGCTTTCCCACTTCCTGGTGCCCTGGTGCCACTTCCAACTGCCAGCATAGGCAGGCAGTTGCAACAGAACCCTTTGGTTTGCTCTAGTTCCGTGGCTGTTGGCCTCCATCTTGGCTGGGTTAATTTTCATACAGCCGCTCTGATTGGCTGTTGGCCTCCATCTTGGCTTGGTTAATTTGCATACAGCCACTCTGATTGGCTGGTGGTAACGGTCACATTTGCATGTTTCTCTTTTATTATAGAAGATTATAGAAGATTGAATTTCTTTCTTTCCACTTTTAATACTCTAATTTGGATAATTATCCAACAGAGTTCCTGGCAAGCATCTAGAAAATTTCAGAGAGGAAGGGAGAGGAAGAGAGAGAGAAACATCAATGAGGAGAGAGAATCATGCATCGGCTGTCTCCTGCACACCCCAAACTGGGGATCGAGCCCACAACCCGGGCATGTGCTCTGACCAGGAATCAAACTGTGACCTCCTGGTCCATAGGCCAATGCTCACCTACTGTGTCTCTCACATCAGTGTTTCTCTCTCTCCCCTCCTCCCTCCCTTCCACTCTGCCAGAAAATCAATGGAAAAAAATATCTTCAGGTAAGGATTAAAAAAAAACAAAAAACAAAGCCAGGGTTCAGGAATTCAACCATCAGAGATTATAGAATCCTGCAACTTGATGACTACATCACCTATCAAAGTGGACTGTGTGCCCAGCCAGTATGGCTCAGTGGTTGAGCATCGACCTATGAACCAGGAGGTCACGGTTCAATTCCCAGTCAGGGCACATGCCCAAGTTGAAGGCTCCATCCCCAGTGCAGGGCATGCAGGAGGCAGCCGATCCATGATTCTCTCTCCTCACTGATGTTTTTTTCTCTCTCTCTCTCTCCCTCTCCCTTCCTCTCTGACATCAATAAAAATGTATGTGTCTTTTTTAAGTGGCCTACAGTGGTTTAGGACTGTATCTGTCTGATCCAGCCCTGACTTCCTAAACTTCTCCTACATGCTCCTTCAGCGAAGCAGAAAGGGCAAAGGGCACAGCGACAGACGTCAAAGACCGAGGCTGCACTCCCAGCTCGGCCACTCGCTGGATGTGGGATCCCTTCGGCCTCCCTTTCTGCACCTATAAATTATGGGCGTGAGTATGACAACTCCCCGAACCTCTTTGCATTCTAACATGTGACGCCAGCTGCCACTGAGAATGCCAGCAGCGGCCACGAAAGTCTAACCAGTGAGCAGAACGGTGTCCCGGGCCCGCGGTTTCTGCCGCGGCTGCGAAGGCAAACGCGCGCTCTGAAGGAGTCTCGCCCCCGGGGACACCTGGGCGTGCAGGGCCCAGGTGAGACGGGAAGAGGGGTTGCGGAGGGGGTTTGACTGCTGCCTCTCCTCGGGCCCCAAGGGCAACAAGCGTGTTTTATAACAAAACACGGCTCGTGCCAGCCTCGCTCAGGGTGTGCGTGTCTTGGATTAGCATCTTGAGCTCCTACAAGGGATCCACAAATAATACTAGTTGTGTATCTTGCAATCTGGGAAACAGCAAAAATTTCTCTCCAGGCAGCAGGCAGATGGGGAGAAGAGCAGGCCGGCTTTCCCGAAGCGCTGAGCCACGTGGTTCCAGCTATGCCTTTCTCGGTGGAGGGGAAAAAAAATATCCCCACTTACACGCAAACATCTTTGCTGGTGGAAGGCAAAGACGTTCTCGGTTATTATCTTCTCTATCTCCTCAGCGCAGACGTGGCGCGAACACACTCATCCTTCGGGCTAAGCGATACCTGGGCTCACAGATACACATATTATTATAAATATGCTAATGACGTCTTGCATGAACAGAGAGGATGAAAGTGCTTTGTGGAGATGCGTTCGCTCCTTAATCCTCAGGGTGCCCAGGAGGTAGGTCACTAGGCGCGAGGGACGGGGTGCCAGCTTTCTCAGATGCCAGGCAACGCAGGATGTGAGCAGTTTGCTCGAGTTTGTCCTGTGGACCGTTTGCCGGGCCTGAGAGGACGCAGGGTGCTAACTAACCTCAGGTCTGGACTGGCCCGCACCGCACCCCTCTCACAAAAACAGCAGAGGCTGGCTGGTATGGCTCAGTGGATTGAGCATCGTCCCATGCACCACGGAGGTGGCTGGTGCTTGCCCGGGTTGCGAGTTCCATCCCCAGTAGGGGGCGTGCAGGAGGCAGCCCATCTATCTTTCTCTAACACTGATGTTTCTATCTTCTCTCCCTCTTTCTAGAACATCGATAAAAACACATTTATAAAACACAAACATCCGAGATCTCATTCAGCATTTTGCTCATCTCTTCTTCTCCACTCTGATCCTTGTAACACCGGAACCCCCAGAAAAGCTAGGAGGCTGCTTGTCAGAGACTCAGCTGGTTTCCAAGCTTTATCTTCCTGTTTCCGTCCTCTCCAGAGTCCACAGGCTGTAAGTCTGCATCTCAGCTCACCGCACGCTTCTACCCCGTTTCAACTCCATAACCTCACTCGTCTCGCCACCTCACTTTTTTTTTTTAAATATGTTTTTATTGATTTCAGAGAGGAAACGAGAGGGAGGGGGAGAGAAGCATCAATGACGAAAGAGAATCCTAGATCGGCTGCCTCTCTCATGCCCCCAACTGGGGACCGAGCCCCCAACCCAGGCATGTGCGCTAGCAGGAATCGAACCACGACCTCCTGGTTCATAGGTGGACGCTCAACCACTGAGACACACCAGATGACGTCACCGCTTCATGTTTTAGCTTGAGGGCTTCTGAGAGCCCCGAGGACACACCCGCATGCACCTCCTACATGCACCCTCGCAAGAGCAGCTTGGCATGTCGCTCAGGCCGCTAGGATGTCACTGCCTCGCCTCAGGCTCCTGCTCTGTCCAAGAGATGAGACCCAAGTACCACTAAGAACACTAAGTCGGTGACCCCAAACCCTGGCTCCCTGGGGTTCCGGGACCAGCTCAGAGAGCCCCTGGGCCCCGCGGGGTCCTGCCGAGAAGAGGACGTTACCATGAGGGCGGTGTAGGTGTAGGGGTAGTGGTAGGCCAGGTAGCAGACATCGCCATGGTGCGGGAAGGTGACGGAGAAGGTGAGGGTGTAATAGCACTTCCTGGACGCGCCCCCGGTGACGGCCATGCTCTCGCGATAGTGATTTCTAAAAGAGAAAGGAGAAGAGAGGAGGATGAGGGAGGAGGGCGGGAAACAGGCATTCGGGGTTCTAGGCCGCCAATATGGCCACGCGACCGCTGAGAGATGGCACGTCAGCAACATCTAGGCTGGTTCCCCGGCCCGGCGTGGCTCAGTGGTTGAGCATCCACCTACAAACCAGGACGTCAGGGTTCAATTCCTGGTCAAGGGCACAGGCCCGGGTTGCAGGCTCGATCCCCAGTAGAGGGCGAGCAGGAGGCAGCTGATCCATGATTCTCTCTCATCATTGATGTTTCTCTCCCTCTCTCTCTCTCTCTCCTTCTCCCTTCTTCTCTGAAATCAAGAAAAATATGTTGAGAAAAAAAAAGTCTAGGCTGGTCCATCTCTCTCCTAAGGGTGGCGTACACGTCACGGGACTTTTTCTGATGTGTCTGAAAATGAGTCTATAGAGTCACTGAGACAAAAAATGTGAGTGATTCGGGTTACTTGGGGTTCTACTGTCGACATCCATTTTTTTTAACCCAAATTTGGGGTTTCCCAACCTCTGCCTCTCCCCAGATCACCTCCCTTCCACCTGCCCTGGGGGGCTCATGAGCAACCACTACTTGGTACTGAGCTCCAAGTCGAAATGCAACAAGGCGCCTGATGTAATCCCTGCAACCGCCCATCGTGCAGAAGCGGAAGCAAAGGCTCGGAACAGCCAACCTGCCGAAGGTCGCAAAGCCAGTCCGCGGCAGTGCAGGACTCGAACCCAGATCTGCCAGGACTCTATTCTCTCCACTTGACACCGCCTGCCCCCCGAACGCGGCCCGGCTTCTCCTCGCTTGGGACCACACTGTTTCCTTTGTCAAGGATGAAGAGCCGATTTGGAGACCTCAGAGAATGGCACCCAGAGCCATGGCCCCCAGAAGTACGTTTCCAGACAATAGGCTGCATCGTCATGCGAAAGGCACCTAGACACCACCGAGGAGGTGGCGGCCTTCCTAGTCCTACACCAGGTAGAGTAAAGGCAGGGGTGAGGCAAAGACGCCTTCCAAAGCCATCAACCCCAAGACGACGCTTGTGTAAAAAGGGAGAGATGGACGCTACACCCGAGGCATCCTCCGTTAGGGTGCGGGGTTCCGTTTGGTGGTTGAATGGCGAGACGCACATGGACCCTGGGCTCCGATGGCGTTATTGGGAATATGTTCACGCAAGGCGGTGAATCGTTGTAAGACAAAGGACGCTGTGAAGTAGCAACCTTATCCCCTCATCTCCGCGGTATTCATGGCTGCGAAATGGAAAATGGGTTACATGATGCATTGATGGTTTCCATGTCAGCTCTCTGTTCCTCTTTGATCACAGAACAATGGTCTTGTTAATGAGCCTCAAAGCTATTAGCATCAACACCGGCTCTCCTTGGGGCTTAGGCCAAAGTGAATTTTTTTTAAAAAAATATGTTTTTATTGATTTCAGAGAGGAAGGGAGAGAGGAATAGAAATATCAATAATGAGAGAAAATCATTGATCGGCTGCCTCCTACACACCCCCCACTGGGGATCGAGCCTGAAACCCAGGCATGTGCCCTGACCGGAATTGAACCCGGGACCTTCAGTCCACGGGCTGATGCTCTATCCACCGAGCCAAACCGGCCAGGGCCCAAGGTGAATTTTTTGGATGTGTGGCTTCTTCCCTCCCTTGTTGGCAGACTTTTTTAAAGTATATTTTTATTAATTTCAAAGAGGAAGGGAGAGAGAGAGAGAGAGGGAGAGAGATATCAAGGATGAAAGAGAATCACTGATCGGCTACCTCCTGCGCACTCCCTACTGGGGATCAAGCCTGCAACCCAGGCATATACCCTGATGGGGAATCAAACCATGACCTCCCGGTTCACAGGTCAGCGCTCAACCACTGAGTCATGCCAGTCAAGCTGATTATAGTTTTAAAGGGCTTCTTGTAATCTGAGAAAGAGATAAGACTTAATTTATCCAAGAAAATAAGTACCAGCCTATCATTTTTATTTAAAAAACAACACACAAGCAATGAGCTGAAAGTTATATATTTTCTGCCTGTTCCAACAACAGCTATCCTTTTTCCCATGTGAATTGGTATTTTATTTTCCCCCTCCCAAATGCACACATAAGCAACTCATGGGTCTGGGATTCTTTCTTTTTTAAAAAAAAATATATTTTATTGATTTTTTTTTTTTACAGAGAAGAAGGGAAAATGATAGAGAGTTAGAAACATCGATGAGAGAGAAACATCCATCAGCCGCCTCCTGCACACCCCCTACTGGGGATGTGCCTGCAACCAAGGTGCATGCCCTTGACCGGAACTGAACCTGGGACCCTTCAGTCCACAGGGCAGCGCTCTATCCACTGAGCCAAACCCGTCAGGGCTGGGATTCTTTTACCAAGAGCTATGGATAATATCAGTTGCATGACAATTTAACAGGATGCATCATTGAAAGTGGTTGGTAGTCAAGGGTTGAAGATGAATTTTGAAGACCAATTTTCTCTTTTATGAGAAAAAGAAATCATCTTACTCTGCGTATTTGTCACATATTCACTCTCATCCACTTGGCAAAACTGAAAGACAGGATGAGCAATAACAGACCAGAAAGACAAGTATCACCTGACCTCACCCATATGTGGAATCTAAAGAACAAAATAAACCGATGAACGAAATAGATCCAGAGACATAGAAGCATGGAACACAGGCTGACGAATCTCAGAGGGAAGGTGGGGTTGGGTGGGTGGGAAGAGGTCAGCTAAGAATTTGTGTGCATATATGCACAACCCCTGGACACAGACAACAGTACGGAAAAGACCTCGGACGGGGGTAAGGGGAAGATACGGGCTAGAATGGGTCAATGGGGAAAAAAGGGGGACATCTGTAATTCTTCCAATAATTAATTATTTTTTCTTTTTTACAAAATAGGCCAGAATTTCTCAGGCTTTTTGCTCACGAAAAACAAACAGGAAAGAAGAAAAGAATGACAGCTTGATGCGCTAATCACAGGTTGAGTCTGTACAACTTCCAGTACCCAAGCAGGTCTCAGGTGCTGATGTGCATGCGTGAGGCCTGACCATCTTCAGCCAATCAAAAGCTACTGCTTCGGATCTCCTGTGGGTACCGTTGAACATGCTTCTGAAGGGCGGGCCAATTGCCACAGGGACAGCGACAAGTACAGCAGACAAGCTCCTCTGGCTGAGGTGTGTAAGAGCAACATGGAAAAGCAGGAAATGGAGAGGGAATGAAAGAGCGGAGGAAAGAAACTAACAAATAGTCAGACTCACTTGTAATAGCAGATGTCATAGCCCGTCCGCTTCCAGGTGGGTCTCCCCAGAAGAGCCTCCTTCACAGAATACATGGTGGGCTGCATCCCTACACAGAATACAGGCCTGGTTAGTCCGAGGGTGCAAGAGAGCTGTGGCCGGCCGTATGCTGGCCCTCAAGGATGCCCAGGTCTGAATTCCGCAACCTGTGAATGTCGCCTCACACCGCAAGAGAGCCTTTGCAAACATGATTAAGGGATCGGGAGCCCGACTGGTGTGGCTCAGTGGTTGAGCGTCGACCTATAGACCAGGAGGTCACCGGCTCGATTCCCAGTCAGGGCACACGCCCAGGTTGTGGGCTCGATCCCCAGTGTGGGGTGTGCAGGAGGCAGTCGATCCATGATTCTCTCTCATCACAGATGTTTTTATCTCTCTCTCCCTCTCCCTTCCTCTCTGAAATCAATTTAAAAAAAGTTTTTTTAAAGAAAAAAAAGTTCAAGGCAGGGCAAGGGAGACAGGATGTGGTGGGGTGCCGTGGGTGGAGACTTTGGCTTCCCCTTCCATAGGAGCAGTTTGCCATGTGCTGGACACGGTCTTGCCACACCTGACAACCAAAATGTGTCAACTCAGCTCTGGCAGTTTAGCTCAGTGGATAGATCATCGACCTGTGGACTGAAGGATCCTGGGTTAGATTCCAGTCAAGAGCATGTACCTCAGTTGCAGGCTCCCGACTCGGTTGGGGGCAGGTGGGAGGCAACCAATGGATGTGTCTCTCTCACATTGATGTTTCTCTCTGCCTCTCCCTCTCCCTTCCACTCTCTCTAAAAGTCAATGGAAAAAATATCCTCGGGTGAGGATTAAAAAATAAAAATAAAACGTGTCACCTTGACCTCAAATGCTTTGGGAAGCTAGCGGGACTCTGGTAAGGGTCCAATCCCTCTAAAGATGACGTCACCCCTGGTGTTGCCCAGAAAGCCCCCGGCTCCCGCCAGCTCCTACCGTAGTTAAACTGGCTGTTGGGCTTTTCGTAGTTGATGATGTTGAAGCGGTACGGGGTGGCGGCCCTCATGCCGCGCACCTTGAAGTGGAACCACTGCTGGTACTGGGTGCAGTTGATGTCAGTGTTGACCAGCAGGTCGTACTCAAACCTGCCGAGGTGGGAGCAAGCGCGGAGGGTTAGACATCCTTAAGGCAACTGCCCACACTGAGAATCGGCACATCTCAGGTTCCCGAGGGCAGACCCAAGACCCGGGGAGAGTGGCTGGTGAGTGACACTTAGCGGACACATCTCACAATATTGGACATGGGCTGTGGACAAGCCTGGCCAGAGGGACACAGGGTCTTAGTATCAGAAGCGTCTGTTACACATCTAGTGATTAAACCATTAAACACTTGTCTAGCGAGCTGGAAAAATGCAAGGTTGCTACAGGCGCAGAGAAAGGTCAGTCCCGTCTGGCTGGATAGCCTGTGATTAGTTAAAGCTAGACATTGCTTGGGAGCCTCAGTCTCCTCATATGGAAAATGAAAATAAGTGTCCCAACTGCCAGTGCCAGTCGTAAAGATTAATTAATATGGTGCCTGGCCCAGTTGGGGAGGTTCAGTGGTTGAGCACTGACCTATGAACCAACCAGGAGGTCACGGTTTGATTCCCGGTCAGGGCACAAGCCCGCGTTGCAGACTCGACCCCCACTAGGGGGCGTGCAGGAGGCAGCTGGTCAATGATTCTCTCTCACCGTTGATGTTTCTCTCTCTCTCTTCCTCTCCCTTCCTCTCTGAAATCAATAAAAATATTTTTTTTACAAAAAAGAACTGACTCTTGAAATTCACTTGTGGTGGGTGCCAATTTGCATGGTGTAAACACCACCACCACGGCTGATGGCAAGCTGCCAATCAACGGGAGGTCACTAAGAGCAGAGGGAAGAGAGTCATACCTGCTCTCTTGAACTGCCCATTGCAGCTTTCTTTTATTTATTCATTTATTTTATTTTTTTCGTTAATCCTCACCAAAAGATTTTTATTTTTTTCCACTGATGTTTTTAGAGAGAATGGAAGGGAGGAGAGAAGAGAAAGAGAGAGAAGCTTCAATGTGAAAGAGACACATCGATTGGCTGCCTCCCACACGTGTCCCGACCAGGACAGGGGATTGAGCCTGCAACCAAGGTACGTGCCCTCGCCTGGGAATCGAACCGAGACCCTTCGGTCCACGGGCCTGCGCTCTCACCACTGAGCCCACCGGTCAGGGCCCATGACTGCTTCCTTTACTTACTCACGCACTTGGATGGCTTTGCGCAGGTTTCCCGACTCGAACTTGGAGGAGAACCACAAGCAGTTGGGAGCCAGGTCTTGCCTACAAGGAAGGAGGGGATGTGGGCACGGGTGTTACTGCCGCGCGTGCGCACGGTGGGATGTTTCTGAGCGGTGAGCTCTCTCTTCTAGACTTTGAAGCCACGTGTTCGCCATGCTGAGGGTAGGAGGAGGGAGGCACTGCGAACAGGAAGCACGCCCCTGTCTCATGGTGCTGACAGAGTTCTCCATGCTGCACCCACCTCCCTCCCCTCCACAGACGGCCATGCCCACCTACCAAGGCTCGTCTAAACTGAAGACGACTTTGTTGATCACGTCGCTGGGCTGGAGGAGCCTCCGGATGTCCTCGAATATCTTGACCCTGAAAAAGAAAATTAGAGGCATTTTAAAGGTTGACCCTCACTCCATACCCCACTTGTCCGATGATCATCTTGGGAGTCGTCAGAAAAATAGGAAAGTTGCCCGGCTGGTGTGGCCCAGTGGTTGAGTATTGACTCAGGAACCAGCAGGTCACTGATTCGATTCCCGGTCAGGGCCCATGCCCAGGTTGTGGGCTCCATCCCTAGTAGGGGATGTGCAGGAGGCAGCCAGTCCATGAAGTTCCTCTCTCATCGATGTTTCTCTTCCTCTCCCTCTCCAAAAATCAATAAAAACAACCCTAGCTGGTTTGGTTCAGTGGAAAGAGCATCGGCCTACAGACTCAAGGGTCCTGGGTTTCATTCCAGTCAAGGGCACATGCCCGGGTTGCAGGCTCCATCCCCAGTGGGGGCTTGCAGGAGGCAGCCAATCGATGATTCTCTCTCACCATTGATGTTTCTATCTCTCACTCCCTCTCCCTTCCTCTCTGAAATCAATAAAAGTATATCTTTTAAACAAAAAAAAAAGAGAGAAAAAAACATAGCTCTTGCGTCAGGACCACCCTCACCTTTGGATTCCACGCTTGCGTTCCAGCAGGGGCTCCGGGGAAGGCGATGGGCGGTGGCCCCAGAGGTCAGGGAACGCCGGGGTCCGGAAGTCAGCCACGGACTTGGTTCCTCTGGCTTTGGCCACGTAGACATAGGGGTCATGGAAGGGCACGTGCTGGGGGTGTGTCTGCAGAAGCTTACGGATTCCGTCCGCAGTGCCCCCAGGGGGAGTGGAGCTGGGAAGGGAAGCACTTGTCCTTACGCAGGAGGTCATGTCCATGTCCCAAGCATCCTCTTGGAGGAGAGTCTCAAGGTCAAGGACTTCCTTTCCGGAAGGATCCGGCCCAAGCCCGTTGGGTGGGGCGTGTGGATGCGGGTTCATTCCAGGTCCATTTTTGGAAATGGGATGCACAGGGGACCTTCCCGTCTTGGCCAGGCTTAGGAGGGACGTCTCAGGGGCAGCTTCCCTTTCCTGTCCCCGGGAGCTTTGGTCCTTATCCAGGCGATGCTGCCTCAGGGAGGCGGCGGTTGGAATGTAGAGGTGGTTGGCGTCAGGGTTGATGTCATCCCCGGGTGTGGGCTCCAGGTCCTTCGAGGATTAAAGCAGAAAAGAACATGGCAGCGCCCCCTTCCAGGCGGATAAGACAATCCCTCCCCGCCCTCACTCTCTGGGCCAGAGCTCAGCTTTCTCCAAGGTCCGCCACAGAAAGATATGGCCCCGGTCTGTTTGGCTCAGTGGATAGAGCATCGGCCTGCAAACTGAAGGGTCCCAGTTCAATTCCAGTCAAGGGCACGTACCTCAGTTGCAAGCTTGATCCCCAGCCTTGGTTGGGGCTCCTGTAGGAGGCAGCTGATGGATGTGTCTCTCGCACATCGATGGTTCTCTCTCTGTCTCTCCCCCTCCCTCCCTTCCACTCTCTCTAAAAATCAATGGGAAAATATCCTAAGGGTGAGGATTTTTTCAACAAGAGAGATTCCAACAAATGGCAGAATCAAAGAAACTCTCATTTGCAAGGGGCTTTGGGTGGGGCTGGTATAACCCTAAGAAGGACAGGGACGCCTTCTGCCACACTCCCAGTAAGTGCGTCCGTCTGATTGAAGAACCTCATGTTTGGGGTCTTCACTGCACCCCAGGGGGCTGCCTTTTGTTTAATGACCATTCTGACTGCTTACGAAAGGTATAAACAGTCCTTTACACGGAACTGCGATGTCCTCCCTGAAATTTCTTGCTGCGGATGGATCCCTTCTTTGCCTTCGGGAGTGCAGTAGATGGTGCTAACTCCCTCCGACAGCGGACTGGCTTGCACCATTAGATGCAGCCCAGTTCATGATTTACGGAGCGTCCTCGGCAAGTAGTGGGATCAAAAGGCAGGTCTGAGATACTGGCGGCAGCAACAGCCCCTGGATTCACACCACCAGACCCGAGGTTCGCAATGTGCTTCCACTGATAGGCAGCCCTGGCATCCGGCTGGGCCCCTTCCTTTGGGGAGCCGCCTGGCACCGCGCTCCCCCTCCGACCAGGGAACAAGGACATCAGCCAGAACCGAACCGTGACCTCAAGGTTCTTGGGTGGACGCTCAGCCCCTGAGCCACGCCGGTTGGGCCTTTTCCACATTTTTATTTCGCCTCCTGCTTCTCTCTCAGAAGCACACTGCTAGGGTGAGCCATGCGCCCACTCCGTCTGCAGGCCCCAGTGTGGCCCCAGGTTCTGCAGAGGCTCCATCATGGAATTACGCATCCCTGGGGCGGGGGAGGGGGGAGGGGAACAGGACCTTGGAGTAAGTCCCACCTCAAAGCTGCAGGAGAGCTCAAGGCACATGGCCTCGTACTGGCTCAGCTCCTCTTCGGGGCGGTCAAGTCCGGGTTTGGAGCTCAGCTTGCTGATGTCTGTTTCCAAGTCATCGTCCTGCAGTGGAACAGTCAAGACACGTGTCACCACCGAGAAAGCCACCGGAGACACATGGAGACGAGATGTACACCAGTCCCTTCACAATCCCGGGACGTGGGGTCCTTGCCTCCGAATCACAGTGCGGGCCTACGCCAAGGACAGCTGGATAGGCTGGGTTGTTCTTTAGAAATAAAACAAGAGCCTGGCCAGTGGGACTCTGTGGTTGAGGGTCAACCTATGAGCCAGGAGGTCACAGTTGGATTCCCAGTCAGGGCACACGCCCAGGTTGTAAGCGCGATCCCCAGTGGGGGGGGGGGGCGTGCAGGAGGCAGCCAATCCATGATTCTCTCTCATCATTGATGTTTCTACCTTTCTCTCCTTTCCTCTGAGAAATCAATAAAAAAAATTTTTTAAATATCTATATTCTTGATCCAGGGGACTGGGGGGGGGGGGAGAAAAAAATGCAATATTCCATCCATCTTCCACAATTTTCCTCCAAACTTCACGTTACAAGGAAAAATGCGGGAGACTTGATATTTTCAGATGCAGTACACACCAGGCCCACACTCTGCACCCTGGGATTGGGGCTCCCAGCTCTATCTCTCAGGCCCTCCTGGCCTCCACCATCTCTGGGGCAGCCTCGGCCATGGCCCAGCCTGGCACCCATGCCAACACAGCCGGGCAAGCACTGGGAAGGGAGGTCGCCGCAGCTGGTCCTTGCACGTCAGATACACAAGTGGCTGCCACTCTTCATTAGACGGCCAGTCCTCCGGGAGCACGTGTGAGGGGAGGGGGACGTGGCATTGATGGATGGCTGCAGCAGCACAGCATTATTCAAATAATTCGGCGCGGACTCCGCGTCCCGCACTGCCGAGCTACAGCAAAGAACCAATTTTCCACCGATGACTTCAGAAATGATTCTATTCATCAGTGAAGCCCGGAGAACACCGGAGTGTCAATGGCAGCCTTAACCTGCAGACCTGGCTAAGAGGGAGTCCTTATAGGTTAGCTACTGTCATCAGCAAGGTGAGTGATCACTATATAGAGAACTCAGAAAGCCTCCTTCTCTCTAAAGAGACTGGTAGGCAGGCAAATAGGTAAGAACAAAGAAAGGGAAGAAGGGGGGTGGAGAGATGGATGGATAGATGCATGGACAGATGCATAGATAGATAGATGCATAGATAGGTAGATAGGAGTCTAGATGGATGGATGGACAGATGCATAGATAGATAGATAGATAGATAGATAGATAGATAGATAGATAGATAGATAATAGATGCATAGATAGAGGTATGGATGGATAGATGGATGGATAGATGCACTGACAGATAGATATATAGATAATAGACAGATAGAGGCATAGATGGATGGATGGATGGATGGATGGATAGGTGCATAGATAGAAAAATAGATGCATCAATATATGGATGGATAAGTAGATAGATAGATAGATAGATAGATAGATAGATAGATAGATAGATAGACAGACAATTTTTAAATCCAGGTTTTATAACCAGGAATGTCTTAAAAGGTAGCATTTACTTCTCAGTCTTATTTTGAAGATGACAAAATTAAGGAGCTATCACTTGAAGGGCTTGTCCAACACAAACGAAGCCAGAATTCTAACCTTAGATAAGGTTACCATTACTATAGAGCAATGGTTCTCTACTCAGGGGTGATTTTGCCCAACAAGGGACATTGGGTCCTTCCTAGAGACATTTTTGGTTCATGATAGCGGGGAGGGGAAGGGGGCAGGCAGGGATGCTGCTAAACCTCAGACACTGCCCAGGAACAGCTCCCTCAACAAAGAACTGTCCAGTCACATGCCCATAGCACCACGGTTTAGAGACACTTCCCTAGCCTGGCCGACGTGGCTCAGTGGTTGAGCATCAACCCAGGAACCAGGAGGTTTCGGTTTGATTCCCCGTCAGGGCACAGGCCTGGGTTGCAGGCTCGATCCCCAGTAGGGGGCGTGCAGGAGGCAGCCGATCCATGATTCTCTCTCATCATGGATGTTTCTATCCCTCTCTCCCTCTACCCTCCTCTCTAAAATCAATAACAATATATTAAAAAAACAAAAACAAAACACAGCAGCTGCGATTTATTGAACAAAACAATCCGCCAGGCACTGGGCAGAAAGACAAAAGTAAGTCCTTAAAATTCACACTGGCACTAGTTGACGACAGGCAGTGATATGTTCCCTTGTCCACCGTGAACATGGGGATCGCTAGAAGCAAGGGCTGGTGTACCTACTTCCTCTTTCGCATCTTCAGAATCGGACTCTCTGTCCTCTTCTTCGTCACCATCATCTTCAAAGTCCTCTGGGTGAGGAAAGGGAGGGGAAGTGGGTGAGGCTCACCCTGTGTCTTGGGTTTGGATCAGCATGTCTTCCCCTGACAAATCAGGAGCTCAGGATGGAGTGCACGCTACCCCCACACATCCCAGGGCTCACTCGAGGCCAGTGAGTCTGAGCAGTGTCAGGTGTCTACACTGCTGTCCCACTCATCTTACTCTGCACTCATTTTGCAGAATAAAATGACACAGGCATACTGTTCTGACTTCCCCCACCCTTGCCAAAGGTTAGAGGTCACCGCAGGCAAAATGTGCGGCAGTGTGATCAACTCCCTAATTATGGTATGAAGGAATTTATTTGAAACACAAGTCCATAGACACAGCCAGCGGAAAAATATCCATTCTAGCCCAGCCAGCGTGGCTCAGTGGCTGAGCGTCGACCTCTGAACCAGGAGGTCACAGTTCGATTCCCGGGCAGGGCACATGCCCGGGGTTGCGGGCTCGATCCCCAGTAGGGGGCGTGCAGGAGGCAGCCGATCCATGATTCTCTCTCATCATGGATGTTCCCGTCTTTTCTCTCCTTCTCCCTTCTTCGCTGAAATCAATAAAAATATATTTTAAAAAAATAAATGAAAACTCGTTGTAAAGCTTACAGACACCCACTTACTTTACCTTCCGCGAGAACGCGTGGGGGTTCCGAGGGAAGGTGCCCGGGGGCGGGGAAGGCATAGGCACTGCTGGCCGAGACCAAGGGAAGGGGGCTCTTGGGGTAGCACTGCCTCAGGACCTGAAGCACGACGGCCATGACGGGCTCCAGGCTCCTGTCCTCCAGGGAGCTCTGCACAAAGGGAAGATGGCGTCATTTCCTCCAGCGTCTTGTGGAGTCCCCTTGCCGCTATCATAACCACCATCACCATCATCATAACCACCACCACCATCATCATCACCATCAGCATCATAACCACCATCACCATCAGTATCATAACCATCATCACCATCAGCATATAACCATCATCAGCATCACAGTCACCAGCAGCAGCAGCAGCATCATAACCACCATCATCATCATCATCATCACCATCAGCATCATAACCACCATCACCATCAGCATCATAACCATCATCAGCATCACAGTCACCAGCAGCAGCAGCAGCATCATAACCACCATCATCATCATCATCACCATCAGCATCATAACCACCATCACCATCACCATCATCACCATCACCATCACCATCGCAACTATCTCAGATGCAGAGGTGACTCCCGCGCTGGTTACCTGTGTGCTGCTGAAGAGGATCTCCATGCCCTGCACGGCCAGGAAGGCCTCCCTGCCAGACTGGAGGGTGGCGATGTGCTTGAGGCAGAGCAGAAGTGCCCGGCGGATCGGCAGGTAGCTGTTGGCCGTGTCGTGGCTGTGCCAGTCCTGATGCAGCCTGAGCAAGCTGGCGACGTAGCCCCCGTTCACGGCCCTGCGGCTGTTAGACTCTGAAACCAACGGGGAAAGGCGGTGTTGGTCACAGGCTCTCCTGGGGGCACCGGAGACACTTGTTAATGACAAAGGGAATAATAATAACTGTCCAGTGGAGAACACGGGCAGGTGCCACCGAATCGAGTGATGAATGTGCGTCACCAAGCCCTGGTCAGGTGGGTGGCTCCGTGGGTTAGAACATCAACCTATACACCAAGGTGATGGGTTCAATCTCCAGTCAGCGCACATACAAGGACCAGCCAATGAATGCATGAATAAGTGGAACAACACCTCCCCCCCCCTCTCTCCTCTCTCTCTCGTTCTCTCTCTATTAAAAAAAAAGAGACAATACATGCTTCTAGCTGAGTGTTTAGAAAAGATCCCCTGAGCTGAATCAGATAAGCATGAATTGCATACCCTTCCCTCATACCACGTAAGTGCACAGGAGTGAAAACATAACCTGGAAATTCAGTGCTTTATTCCAGAAGGGTTTTCTCGTATTAATGAATCTCCTCCCCCGCACCCCTCTCTCTTTTTTCCTGCTTGTCAAATTCTAAATGGTCAGGCCTCATGAAGCCCCTCTGAGATTTTTGACCCATTTCTTCAATTGGTTTTTCTTTTTCTTTTCTTTCTTTCTTTTCTTTTTTTTTTTTTTAC
>PVJC01040144.1:0-15933 GCA_004026665.1 Murina feae
TTGCGTTGAATTTATAGATTGCTTTGGGTAGTATTGACATTTTAATGATATTGATTCTACCAATCCATGAACATGGTATGTTCTTCCATCTGTTTATGTCTTCCTCTATCTCTTTTTTCAATGTCCTGAAGTTTTCTGAGTAGAGGTCTTTTACCTCTTTAGTTAAATTTATTCCTAGGTATCTTAGTTTTTTTTGGTGTGATGGTAAATGAAATGTTTTATTTTTTATTGTGTTAGTAATTTCAGTCTAATTTTGATGTTTGGAGGTAGGTTACATGTAGAGGTAGCTCTGGAGAAAGCCCTGTGAGCTCTGTTTGCTTTAAAATTAATTCTTCAATTTCATGCAGTGCCTTTTCCCCCAAAATGAATTTCTATTTAATTTGAATTCTGATTGGTTTGATTTCTTTACTCTAGATGATTTGTTTCATGGTTGTGCACCAGATTAAACAAGCAAACAAGTGTCCCAATACTCTGAACTTACTTTGTCACAGAGGTCTTATGCTGCCTCACAACTATTTGTGTACCATGAGGCAAATCTTAGATAAAAAGGATCATAGGAATGATCTTCTATTAGGCTGAACCATTTCAGAAACCTTCCAAAACATTTCTAGAGGAGACAATCCAGCTTTTGATTAAATAGCTCCCATAATAAGTGACCTGTTTCTTTAAGACACATGGTTGTTTTAGAAATGAGTCACTAGAAATATGTGGAAAAAAATGACCTGTTTTCTCCATTGGAGATTAATCAAACTGACCGACTAGAAATGGAAAAAGCTGGGTTTTGAGATTTGGATTATGTACACATATGAAAAACACAGAGAGAATCTATTTTGGATTGTTTAGATCATTTATTGTTTAGCAAACTGGAAAATGGTAATTGAATTGTGTAAATTAGAGCCTGTCCCAGTTTCAGGTGAATAATCTAAGTTCTTGGCTCCATTCTCTCTAACCACAGAGTAATTAGCATGGTTCATGGCAAATTGATGCTCTGGAAGACTCACTTGTGATATTATAAAATACTAGGGGCCCGGTGCACAAAAATTTGTGCACTCGGGGGGGTTCCCTCAGCCTGGCCTGTGCCCTCTTGTGGTCTGGGACCCCTTGGGGGATGTCTACTTGCTGGCGTGCCTGGCCAGCCTGAGTGAGGGGCTGATGGCTGTTTGCAGGCTGGCCAAGCCCCCCCAGTGGGAACCCTCACCCCATGTGGGTGTGGCCAGCCTGGGTGAGGGGCTGAGGGCCATTTGCAGGCTGCCCACAGTCCCTTCAGGGTTCAGGTCCCTACTGGGGTGCCTGGCCAGCCTGGGTGAGGGGCTGAGGGATGTTTTCAGGCTCCCCACAGCTCCCATTGACCCAACGTCCCAGTGAGGCTGGCTGGAATCAGGTTTCTGGGGTTTATTTATTTTCTATAATTGAAACTTTGTTGCCTTGAGTGGGCCTAGTCAGGCAATGAAGCCTCCTGTTTGCTTCAGCTCCATGGCTTCTATAATTGAAACATTGTTGCCTTGAGCAGAGGCTGGGCTGGCCTAGGCAGGCAGTTTCAACTCCATCTCCAGTGCACCGGAAGCCTCCTGTTTGCTTTAGCTCTGTGGCTGCCGGCCACCATCTTGGCTGGGTTAATTTGCATACAGCTGCTCCGATATGCTTGTGGGTGTGGCTTAGGTGTCTTGGAGTGATGGTTAATTTGCATATTACTCTTTTATTAGATTAGATTTTCCTTGAGTCTTCTAGGACCTTTTCCTTCTTTTGTTATTCTGTAATAAATGTCATACTCTATTGTTGCATCCTTTATGTTATAAGTTTGTCAACACCACCTTCTCTGAGTTTCTTAAGGGTAGGGACTATATCTTACTTATCATTGTTTCATCAGGATGTAGTAGAAAACCTAGAACATAGTAGGGCTTAATAAATGCTTTAAACTATTGATTGATCACTCTATAATCAAGACCTCTAAGTGCAAGAAAAGGTCTATTGTTTGCTCTAAATTTGCTTGGATAATTCTGACTCTTTTGTTAGTTCTGTTCATTATCTTAAACTCAGAAGGGTTCAGTTTGTTTGCCATGTTTTGTTATTGGTTTGTCTGTGTATTTTCCATACACTGAACAGGATTCTCCTTGGTATTTCTAAGTCTTTCTGGCACTGAATTAGGGTGCTAGAAAATTTCTGCTAGCATTCCAATAAATAATTGAGTCTTCTTTATATTCTCCTAAATAAGTAATTTCCTTTATATAGCTTTCAATATGTAGGAATAAACAAAAATGCATTTATGATTATGTGACAGCACACACACTTTCAAACACACCAACACAGGTACAAAACCCAGTGCCCTTGGAGCATACTCTAAATTACCAGTTTAATGTTGTCCTCACAGGGTGGAGCAGGGAGTGCCCGGCTGGACGCTTGCCTCAGTTATAGAACTTGATTATAAGGCAGCAGAAAGTGCCAAGCCTTTAGAGTCAAGTTGGCAGTTCTCTTACTGGAGAACCAATTAAATAAATTGTTTTGGATTGTTCTCCATAAATCATAACGTCCATAAATACTTAGGCAGGGAACTGATTTTTAAGATTTATTTGAAATAAAGTAAGCCAACAGTTTATTTATACATCTCACCAGGAGTTGGTTACATTTTCAGCTTCTTTTCTTTAAAAGTAAACAACTTCGATGTAGGTCTCACAATTTTTCATGAGGAATTATAGGAAGGTTTCATCACAATGCATGAAACCTTCCTGATGTCATAAGTTAGCTTTTAGAAGGAGGAAGCCCTGACACATAGGTGATCATGCATAACCACGCTTTAGCTATGCTAGGATCCCATAAAAATTCAGTAACATTCATGATTCAGATGACATAAATTGCTGTGCCATTAAATTTTAATGTATCTTATTTAATTTATGTTTGTGTGTGTATGAGAGGGAAAGAGAGAAAGAGGGAGAGAAAAGTTCCTTTGTCTTCTAAGGTTATTCTATTGAAATTAAGCTTTCTCTTTGCAAACCAATTCTTCACATTTTTTTCTCATGACTTCCAATTCATTATTTGGGTTTAGGTTTTGAGGAATCTTAAGCTCTAAAAAATAAAGCCCTATGTAGTTGTAAGTTACCCAAGATGATTGTATAGATGTAATTCCAAAATTTATCTATGGAGGAAATAAAATCTCTCCTTTAGATAGATCAAGAATATATTTAATAGAAGTTGTTTTGGAAATTATTTTTAATTTTTGGGGTCTTAGTTGAGAAGTGAATATTTTAGCTTTGATCTTAAATGCCTAAAATTCATTAGTGACCTCTTATAGTAGCATGTTCTTACAGGATAATTAAGATTGCTTAGGACTGTACAATGACTTTATATATATTTAATTTTAGGACTTAACACCACCCATAAAATATTGAGTAAGCAGAAATTTCAAATAAATAGTATCTTTTCTTGCCTCATGTTGTTCTTTCTGTCTTGAATGCTATTCCACCACTTCTTTTTGCATGTTTTGATACTCTGCCTTCATATCAGCTTCAGGGAAACTTTTTAGAGAAGAGGTCTCTGATGCTGCAGATGTGTCTGGGTTCCTCTAGACTCTCCTCCTGAAGACCCATTTTCTTCACTACTAGCAGTTACCACAACTGTAATACATTTCTTACCTCTGCCTGGCATGCTGCCACCATACTGTGCAATGTTCATATGGTTTTCTTGAGGAAAATATGAAATCCGTAGTAATATGGAAAGCTTAAATTGCTGCTGAAGCCATATTTATGTAAAGGGTGTTAAATAGGGAACTTGCAGTTTATTTTGCAGTTGAGAAGTAGAGTCTTAGAATTTTAGACAGGCACACCCGCATACAGACTTTGCAACAGAGAGGCATTTATTGCACTAGATCCCAGTTTGCTCAGCTATCCAGTCACGGTAGGCTGTCACTCGAGTGTACACTCCTGGCTTATCTGCCAGGCCACATCGTTGCCCCCAGCTCACTATCCCCACGAGGAACCAGAGCCGCCGTGTGTCCCGTTGTACCAGTGGGCCACCAGAGTCACCCTGAAGGAACAGAAACAGAATAATTATTTCAGTGTGAAGACAACTTCAAAACATTAAGGAGTTTATTTTTTATGGCAGTGGAAGAAGTCATATCCATTACGACAATACAGTGAGGCTGACATTTCCTGATAAGATATACCAAGTCATGTGAAAAATCACCAAACTTTTCCAAGTACACACATTGTTCCTTCAGCAAGTGTGAGAAGATGAGGAGCACAGTTTTCAGGCTCCTTCAGTTGCCTGGTTCACTGCTGCTCAGCACAAGATTTACCTCCCTTAGAAAGCCTCCCTGAACACCTGTGCCTTCCCTCCCCACTGCCACCTCTCCCACCTTTAGGCTGGATTAGTTTGTCACTGCCTATGTTCCCATATCTTATGTGTATCCTTTTCCCTGCTTCATCATTATTTTACACAAACACATTTGTATGCCTGTTTGAACTTACTCCCACTGGGTCAGTTCTTCTCATTGTGGCAGCTGCACATCTCTGCAAACCTCCTTGCATTTTTATAATACTTGTACAGTATCTGCTTTTCTGGTCATTCTGTGAAGTCCATCAGAGAAAGGAGCCTACCTATTCCAGGCACTGCTGTATCCTCTGCTTCTAGCCCTTAAGAGATGCTAAGAGAACATTTGCAGAATGAGTTTCTAGAAGTCTCACTTAGCCTTCTATCCATAGTACTCTCCGTGCATGGTGTCATTAAAATTTTTTTATCAGACATATGTTGCAGCAATACCTTTACTGATATAGCTCATAGGGCAATGGAAACTAAGGAGAAAATGGACAAATGGGACTACATCAAAATAAAAAGCTTCTGCACAGCAAAAGAAACCAACAAAACAACACAACAAGAAAGCTCACTGCATGGGAGAACATATTTGCCAATGTTATATCCAATAAGGGCCTAGTCTCCAAAATGTATAGGGATCTCATATATCTTAACAAAAGGAAGATAAACAATCCAATCAAAAAAAGGACAAAGAACTTAAATAGATACTTTTTGAAAGGGACATACAGAAAGCCAAGAGACATATGAAAATGTGCTCAAAGTCACTAATTATCCAAGAGATGCAATTCAAAATGACAATGAGATACCATCTCACACCTGTCAGAATGGCTATCATCAACAAATGGACAAATGACAAGTGCTGATGAGGATGTGGAGAAAAAGGAACCCTCGTGCACTGCTGGTGGGAATGCAGACTGGTGCAACCACCGTGGAGAACAGTATGGAGTTTCCTCCAAAAATTAAAAATGGAACTTTCATTTGGCCCAGTAATCCCACTTCTAGAATTACATCCCAAGAAATCAGAAACACCAATCAGAAAGGACATATGCTCCCCTATGTTCATAGCAGCACAATTTACAATAGCTAAGATTTGGAAACAGCTTAAGTGCCCATCAGCAGATGAGTGGATTAAAAAACTGTGGTATACCTACACAATGGAATACTACAGTGCTATAAAAAAGAAGGAACTTTTACCATTTGGAACAGCATGGATGGACCTGGAGAGCATTATGCTAAGTGAAATAAGCCAGTTGGAGGAAGATAAATATCACATGATCTAACTCATTTGTGGAACTTAATGAACTGCATAACTGATGAACAAAAATAGAGCCAGAGACATAGAATCATTGAACAGAGCATCAAATTTCAGCGAGAAGGCAGGGAAGGTGGATGGGGGTTGTAAGAGATCAATCAAAGGACTTGTATACATGCATATAAGCATAACCAATGGACACAGACACTGTGGGGGGGTGGTGAAGGCATGTGCTAAGGGATAGGGGTGGCTGGGGAGAGGTCAATGGGGGGGAAAAGGAGACATATTTAATACTATATGTAATACTTAAAAACAAAAGAAAAAATAAAATAAGGGGGATTCCACTGTATGGGAGAACATATTGGCAATGATACATCTGATAAGGGGTTAATGTCCAAAATATGCATACTCATACAACTTACCAAAGGAAGATAAACAATCTCATTAAAAAATGAGCAAAGACCTAAATAAACACTTCTCCAAAGTGAATGTACAGATGGCCAAGAGACACATGAAAAAATACTCAACATCACTAATAATCAGAGAGACCTAAATTAAAACAACAATGAGATATCACCTCACACCTATCTAAATGTCTACCATCAACAAATCAACAAATGACAAGTCTTTTGAGGGTGTGTAGAAAAGGGAACCCTAATACACAGTAGATGGGAATGCAGATTGGTGTAGCCACTATGGAAAACAGTATGGAGTTTCCTCAAAAATTAAAACTGGAACTTCCATTTGACCCAGTGATCCCACTGCTAGGAATATATCCTAAGAAACCTAAATCATCAGTCAGAAAGAATATATGCATGCCTATGTTTATAGCAAGGCTACTTACCATAGGTAAGATCTAGAAAGCTCAAGTGCCCATCAGTAGATGAGTGGTGAGAAAGGCTGTGGTATATCCTATATAATAAAAAGCTAATATGCAAATTGACTGAACAGTGGAATGACTGGTCACTATGATGTGCTCTGACCACCAGGGGACAGATGCTTAACGCAGGAGCTGCCCCTTGGTGGTCAGTCCTCTCCCATAGGGGTCGCACTGCTCACCTGGAAGCTGGGCTCACAGCTGGTGAGTGCAGTTATGGTGGTGGGAGCCTGTCCCGCCTCTGAAGCAGTGCTAAGGATATCTGACTGCCAGCTTAGGCCTGCTCCCCGGGCTCCCAGTCAAATACCCACCAAGGGCTCCTGGACTGCAAGAGGGCACAGGCTGGGCTGAGAGACAACCCCCACCAAGTGCATGGATTTCATGCACAGAGCCTCTAGTTTATAAAATAGAATACTATGGAGGTGTAAAAAAGAAAGATCTCTTAGCCTTTGAGAGAGCATGGTAAGACCTGGAAAGTATTATGTTAAGTGAAATAAGCCAGTCAGAAAAATAAATACCATATGATCTCACTTAGATTTGGAATCTAATGAACAAAAGAAACTGACAAACCAGATAGATCCAGGGACATGGAAGCATGTAACAGACTGATGATTCTCTGGGGGAAGGGGTTGAAGAGGGAAGAGATTAATCAAAGAACTTATATGCATATATACATACCCATGGAGACAGACAAGTGTGGTGAAGGCCTGGGGAGGGGGTGGGAGTAGGTTGGAGGGGTTCATGGGGGAAAATAGGGGAGATCTGTAATACTTTCAACAATAAAGATAAATATAAAAAATTCAAAAAATTTTTAATTTTTATGAATAAGCAGAAAGATATTTATATGGCAATGAGTAAAATGCTCCTGATGAAATATCAGCTAATTATAATAATAAACCAACCAACAAATATGTGCATATGCTTTCCAGTTGGGGAGACAAATTTAGTAGGTCTTACATGCTGCATGATGGGGTAAATCTGTGAGTTCTGGAGTTAGATAACCAGCATTTGAATCCTCCACTAACCAGCAACATGGCATTTGGTAAGCTATATAATAGGTCCTGTGCCTCAGTTTGCTCATCTGTAAATGTTTTTGAGTGTTTAAATGAGGTTAACATATATAATGCCTGGCATATATTCAGTACTAATAAAAATCAACTATTATTACCAAGTGTGCTTCTAGAATAGTTTGCTATTCATTTGACTGACCTCGGTAGCTAGTGCTTCCATACCTACTTAATTACTGGTCTAGATAGGAAGATAGGTCAGTGTGTAAATCACCAGAGGCACTGCCTCTTTCAGATTATGCATCCATGCTTCAGTAACCAGTTCTCAGCACTTTTTTCATCATTGCCTTTTTGCTACTATTTCCACTCTTGTAAGAAATTTTTCTGTATAATGTGTTACCAAGAGTACACAGGCAAATGCTAAACTAAGAAGAACATGTCATTTTTTTCCTGTATCTAGCCAGCTTCACTGTCTGATTATGCAGACATTTGAATTTGTGTTCTTTCTTATAGACATTGCTTTGCTGAGTGCAAGGAACACATTGTGTTTTAGCAAGTGTCTAATGCACATAAATTAATTCATTATTTTCTTTGAATGAATTAATGAACAGAAATGAGTAGGACATAAGCTCTTACGTAAAGTGCTATTTATTCTTGAGGTACAAATTGTATGCATTATAGTATTTCAGCTGAAAATTAATGAGGCCTGGAGGAGAAGACAGGAAAGTTTCCAGATGAGTTATGGCTTCCACTAGGCTTGGGGGAAGAGCCGAATTTGTATATGCCGAAGGTAAATGGCATATACAAGTAAAGCGTCACAAGTAAAGCGTGATAACACCCTTTTATACTCATGTGTGTCCCTCAGTCAGTTTGCATTAATGCTCTTAGTAGATCTGAAATTGTCAGTGCAGAGGTGTGCTGCTTATTAGATTAGTGAATTATCTGGAAAACTACTATGAAAATTGAGAATTTGTTGTTAACAGGGGTAGCAATAAAAAAAAAGCTGCTATGGGAGTAAGAAACGGTCTCTTCCACAAAGTCATATATATAAATGGCCATGGGTAATTAACAATATCTTGAAAATTAATGAACAACCCCCCTCACCTATACACAAATCAATAAAAATATTTATTGCAATCAATACAAATGTTTTATTTTGGGGAAAATGTGCATGGGTTGGGGTCTTCACAAAAGTTATGTAAGAAGTTTTTCTTATTCACTTTTTAAAAACATGTGCACTAAATAAAAAATTCAATAGTGTTTGAGGAAAGAATAAACCTAGTTTTTATGCATACAGTTCCCAGGAAAACAGTATCAGATTCCTCAAGATAACAGATTGGTTTTTAATTCCAGTAATGGAATTTCTGATACTGAGAAGTTGTTGCTATTAATATATGGAATTGGATTTCTGATAAAATCTATTAAAAGATATAACCACATCGATTGTTTAGATAACTTAATTAAAATTTTTAGTATTAAAATATAAAAATATAATTTTAATGATTTTAAAGGCAGAATTTCATATTTATTGTTTGCATTTTTATACTTGGTTAAAATTATAAGTTAGATCTAAATTTTTTTCTCATTTGTGCTGTTTTACAATTTGAGAGCTATTGTAACTCAAGTAATTAAGCTTTTAAAATAAATTTTCTATCTTCAAGGTGCTGATATTGAGGTGTTAGTTAATCTTAAAATCAATTATTGTCCATAACTCTTAGGTAAGTAATTAATTTACTTGAACCCTCATAGTGGTTAAACGGTTGAGATTACAGTTATTAATGCCAGTGATCATGATCTAGGTTAATAACAATAAAAATAGCTGGTATTTCCTTGTTTCTTAGTATCTATCCTACAAATTTAATCTCCATCTACTCTTTAGTAGGATGTAAAAACATTAGATACTACTACTACTACTACTATTATTATTATCCTCATTTTATTGATAGAATAATTGGTTATAGAGGTTAAGGAATTCAAATTCAGGCCTTTCTGGTTCTTGAGCTTGGATTAACCATTCTGCAATCTGCCTTCTCAAAATTAGTATTTCATGACAAATCAATCTCATAAAATAAATTTTATCTCTAAAATCTAGATCAGCCCTGACCAGTTTGGCTCAGTGGATAGAGCGTCAGCCTGCAGACTGAGGGGTCCCAGGTTCGATTCCGGTCAGGAGCATGTACCTTGATTGCGGGCACATCCCCAGTAGGAGGTGTGTGGGAGGCAGCTGATCCATGTTTCTCTCTCATCGATGTTTTTAACTCTCTATCCCTCTCCCTTCCTCTCTGTAAAAAATCAATAAAATATATTTTAAAAAATAAAATCTAGATCATACATTTTTAGAGGATCAGGGCTGTGTATTACAATTTATCTCTTTGCCTATTACAGTATCACATGCTAGTAAGAACTTATAAACTCGAGTGAAGTCATTGACAGCTTTGTCTTGAACTTACCCGGCATGCATCCACTCCACCTTGAGCCAGCCCAGCACATAGCATTGAAGGCAAGACTGCTCCATCATAACTAGCTGGTGCATTACATACATTATTACTGATTATGTTGACCTGTCCTTGTTCTAGTATTGAAACTGGGCTGCCTGTTAATTATAAATCAGAAAGAAAATAGACTCAAAATAAGGAAATAAATTGAAGATTCTATGTTGAATATGGGGAGGAATAACTGTACTCCAAACTTTATCTCTTATTCAGAAAAGAAGGCTATTAAGATGTACTTAGGTGTCTCTTCTCAGTAAAGATGCCCATGAGTAGAGAAAGATAACCTTTTTTACACAGATCAGTTTCTCTCTCTCTGCTTCAGCTTTGAGATGCCCCTTAGAATTTAAGATTAAAAAAAAAAAATCTGCCACCTTAAAATTGATGAGTAGCATTTAAATTATCTACTGACTGACTTTGAATTGGAAAATTACATGTTGAATAACCTTTAATCTAGCAACAAAAGATAATCTAGTCTGTTTTCAAGGCTAAAGAACTAATTTATTTCATATTGATGTTCCCCCCAAAAAACAATGCCATTTTTGTGATTCACAGAAATTTTTATATACTATACCAAATTACATTGGCCCATCAGAATACAATAAAATATTTTACTGGACAATGAAATCTTTGTGTTATTCTGAAAAGACATCTACAGCATGGGTAAAACCCATAAAAAATTGTTAATGCTATCTTTCCACTCCCTAACTGATGATACTCTTATTTTCCCCTTGGCCCTATTTGCTTCCTCATATTGCCCTCATATTTATTTCCATTTTATGCATTCAATAAATAAATCTGAGCAATGCTTAAATATAGAGTATCTTGCTTGAGGCAGGATTTGTTTCATCTCAGAATACCTTAAATAGTTATTACTACCATAAAGGGTGTTAAAACCCTTAGATAATATCTACCCAAATTCTCTTTTTTAAAAATTCCATTTTATTTTTCTTCTCATAAGGGAGCCATTTGAGTAACATGGAGTCTCTGTGTCATTTAAAAATTAATGTATTTTCATCACTTTATCTTATATTTTCCTATGAAGAACTCACGTTTCTTTATCACCTTATCTTACTTTTTCCTCTGTGTTTGGGAATTCTCCATAGTTGCTAGGGGAATTTCTTTGCTTTGCTGAGGGAATTCAGGAATAACTACAGTTTAGACTGACCAGAATATAGTACGGTTATGCTTGCAGAATCTATCTTTCAGGTGTTCCCTAATTTAAAAAGATTATATAATAGCAAGTACCAGGAGATTTTTATTTTTTTATTTTTTTCTGAGATACTTACTGTCATATGTTCGTGATCCCCATCCTGTTACAAAGGCTGTGGAACCAGGTAAAATATTCTGGGTAGCCTCTGGGAGACATACCCTATGGATGTTTTTGGTAAAGGTGACACCTTCTACAAGTTTCACAACTGCAATATCATTTTCATGAGTTCCAAAGTTATAATTGTTATGGATCAAAATAGTATTTACTGCTTTTCTCACTACAGGAAATGCTGTGGAAATACCAAAGGTGGCAGTCCATCTACGAGGATCAGAGTAGCTAAAAAAAAAAAAAGAAAGAAAGAAAGAAAGAAAGAAAGAAAGAAAGAAAGAAAGAAAGAAAAGCAAAGAAAGAAATCATGGATTTGAATAGGGAATTTGAAAACATTTTAAATATTTGGATTTTGTGCTTTTTACCCCCCACCATCATCTAGAAACTGTTTGGTCAACCTCTCTTTGCTATATATTTCTGTATTACGTAGCTAGCAGTTGAGTTGAACTCTTCACTGACACAATAAAGAGACATAGAAAGATTTTAAAAATGTATCTTAGGTTGGTGCAATCTTGGTAAGGATATTCTGATACTTTGATATGCCTTCATTGATGTTTTTCTTTTCTACATCCTCCTATCCAAACAACTAAGAAGTCTGAAGGAATCTCCACTTTAATTTTAATTCATTTCTTTCATCTTTATTTTTGCCTTGCCTTGCCTTTAGCCAAAAACTCTATTTAAATAGTAATTATGAATAGGGGTTCCTATCTTATTAGTTGATGAATGATTTTTCTGTACTGTGAGGCTTGTTGAAGATTTCTGTGCACATGTGTATGATGTGTGTCTGTGTGTGTGTAAGTGTGTGTTTGTGGAGAGAGAAAAAAGAGTGAGTGGGATAAAACCAATCACTAATATAAAAAAAATCTAAGGCATTTTCTTTGTGACCTAGAAATTTGGATTTCTTAGTGAAACTCCCAAAACACAAACCATCTAATATAATAAAAGAGTAATAGGCAAATTGACCCTCACTCCAAGACACCTAAGCCACGCCCACCAACCAAGCCACACCCACCAGCCAATCAGAGCAGCTATATGCAAATTAACCCAGCCGAGATGTGGCCAGCAGCCATGGAGCTGGAATAAGCAGGAGGCTTCCGTTAGGCCGGCTGGGCCTCTGCTCAAAGCAACAATGTTTCAATTATAGAAGATATATAAACCCCAGAAACCTGATTCCAGCCAGCCTTGCTGGGACGTTGGGTCAATGGGAGCTGTGGGCAGCCTGAACTGGAATAAGCATGATATTTGCCCCAGCGATGGAGGAAGCTAAGATTCCTGTCTGCTTAGGCTGGCTGTGGCCTCTGATCACGGCAACAAAGTTTTAATTATAGAAGATAAACAAACCTCAGTTACCTGCTTCCCGCCTTAGGCTCAAGGAAGCACTGGGAGCCTGGATTGTCAGGGGCAACCTGACCTGAGCTCCGGTTAAAGCAACAAAGTTTCAACTTTAGAAGTTAAATAAATCCCAGCCAGCCTCGCTGCAAACAGCCATCAGCCCCTCACCCAGGCTGGCCAGACACACCAGCAGGTAGACATCCCCTGAGGAGTCCCAGACTTCGAGAGGGCACAGGCCGGGCTGAGGGACCCCCTGAGTGCACAAATTTTTGTGTACCAGGCCCCTAGTAAGTTAATAATGGATGAATTTCATGAAATAAAAATTAAGTATACTATTGACAAGTTTACTAGATGGATGAGAAACCATGAAAAAATGCATGCAGTGTTTAATATCTAAAACTTTTGTAGAATATATAGAAAGAAATCTGTAAACCAATAATAAATGTGCAGAAAAACTATTATAAAATGGGCAAAATATATGAATAAGCAGTTCATGGAAGGGGAAGGTCAAACAGCTAGTAGATATCTAAAAGAATACTCAAACCCACTAGCAAGCTGAGAAATGGAAAACATAACAATAATGATCACCTAATGTATATGTATATTCATAAGGGTGACAACAATTTAAGGTGTTGGTGAAGAGAACTTCAAACTCTTTTGCATTGCTGGTAAAGATGTAAACTTCCGGAAACCATTTTAATGTATTTGGCAGACTGCATATATACTTCTGGGTACATATTTCAGAGAAATTCTTGAAGGTTTGTAGAGAGGCAAAAATGAAGGTGTGGTGTGTGTGTGTGAGTGTGTGTGAAGTTGGAGCAACCTACTTGAATAAAAGTATATGGTGGCCCAGATTAAAATTCCCAGGATTGAGCCCCAAAAGTAAGGAATAATATGAGCACAATGCTACATATATAAATGAAGGGCACATACACACAAACACAGCACACTCTATAGATTTTGTAGGTAATTGTATATTTGAAGACATATGTAAAATATTAGTGTGAGGCCTATGGGGGCAGTGGAAGTAGGATCCACACATAAAAGGAGAAAAATAGAATGAGAGAAAGATCTTGTACAGACTGATGAAAATAAGGATCTGTGAAATGTAAGGTTAACTTAGCGTGCTCCTAAAGTTGAATAAAAACTGGCTAGAGTAGTCTGGCTGGAGGGGCTCAGGTGGCTGGGCACCATTTTGTGCAATGAAAGGGTGGCAGTTCTATTCCCAGCCAGAGCACATACCTATGTTGCAGGTTTGGTCCCAGGTTGGGCACATGTAGAAAGCAACAGATTGGAAGGCAACCGAACGATGTTTCTCTCTCACATGAGTGTTTCTCTCTCCATCCCTCTCTCTCTAAAATAAATAAAATTAGATTTTTAAAATGTAATCAGACAAAGAATAATTTAATAGTTTTGTGGAGTTTAGATACAGACAGTGGAGTTGATACAGAAAATAAAAATTATATATCCAGGAAATGCTTTTAGAAGTCACAGTAGCTTGTATAAAGTAAATACTAGTTAAATATTCTAAAGAAAAAATATCTGACAACAAGCAAATACATGATTATTTTACATTGCACTTCATTTGATCGGGGTCTTTCAGCAAAGATTCTAAAGTCGATTCTTTGTGTCTTTCTTTCCTCTTTGCCTCCTTGCTTCCCTGTCTCCCTATCTTCCTTTATGTTCTTTCCCCCCAACGAATGAATAAGATCATGGTTTGAGAGCCAGTAAGATTTAGATTTGAATCTCGGCTACGCCACACATTAGCAATATTATTTAGGGAAAGTTACTTAAACTCTTTAATTCTCAGTTTATTTAATACATAAAGTGTGATAGATGATTTCCACTCACATAATTTTAAGCATTAACTCAGACAAGTAAACTATGTCAAGCATAGTGCTTGGCACAAAGTAAATACCCAATGAAGGTAACTATTCTTTTCATTAATTATAATTCAGCCAGCCATTACTAAGTATCTACTTTGTATAATGACTAGTATGACTCTCTGGGAATAAGAATATACATAATTATGGGTGGAGTCCTCACGTATATGTCTCTCCTAGTTGTCCTAGATGGGTAGGTAGCTGTGGCCTCACCTTCGGAAGCAGTGAGCTGCTGTCAGGATCCATGTGTTACTGATGAGGACGCCGCCACAGTGGTGCACGCCATTCAGCTGTAGACTGACTTGCCATGGCCAGTCTCCTTCCTCAGCCTTTGTGCCTCCCACGACTCTCTCTTCAGACAATGATATTAGGTTCGGATGGGCTCCGCATTCTAATGAGAAAAGAGCATTAGTGTTCTGGGAATATCATGATTCATTTACTTTTGGGAGATGTTGCAAGAGTTCATCATTTATGACTTTTATGTATTCTGTCTTTTATGTATTCTTTCCCAGGACATGCTGGCCTTTCTGAAAGCATGATCAATATTCTATATTTTTAGAGTATTTATGTGAGTACTATTGCCTCTAAACTGAATTTTAGGGAACATTTCTGAACTTAATTGATGTGTCGCTTCAAATTCTGGAGCAGCTTCAGAGTTCTCTGGAATTCCTCATGAACTGGGGTTGGTTATGATAGGTCACTGTTGGGTTCACTAGGAAATTTCCATCTGCTCTGTAGCCTCACTACTCAGACTACTGTCTGTGACCTGCAGTATGGGTATCCTTGGCAGCTATTAAAAATGTTGATGCTGTATGGAAACAACCTAAATGTTTGTCCATGGATGAATGGATCAAGAAAATGTAGCATGCACACGCACGCGCACACAATGGAATAATGGTATAATATTTAGTCTTAAAAAGAAAAACATCCTGTCATTTGCAACAGCATTAATGAACCTTGAATGTGTTGTGTTAAGTGCAATGAGCCAGACAAAAACAGCTACTGCATGGTATCACATATGGAATCTTAAATAAAAGTCAAACTCATAGAAACAGAAAGTAGAAAGTTGTCAGGGGCTGAGGGGGATGGGGGCAGATAAGGAAAGTTTGGTGAAAAGGTAGAGATGTTTAGCTATAAGGTGAATATAGTCTGAGGATCTAATGTAAAACCTAGTGATCACTGTTGATAATACTGTATTGTATAATAGAAACGTTCTAAGAGAACAGATCTTAAATATTTCACCAAAAAAGTGGGAGAGGGATAAATACATGAGGTGATGGATGTGTTAATTAACTACATAGGGGAATAAACGTCCAGTTTATATTTCAGCTTGAAATTTTGTTAATTATACCTCAAAGTTGAAAAAAAGAAAAGAAATATTGACTCTCAGACCCACACTAGGGAAGAAATCAGAAACTACATTTCCCCCTTACTTTATTAAAGAATAACTGATCAATATAATTGTAT
>PVJC01040145.1:0-15898 GCA_004026665.1 Murina feae
GTTTTATGGCGTTTTGGTTTAGAGATTGTGTAATTACAGTTTCTAATCAAATCCAGCCTCGGATTCTACCCTCCCCTCGGCCTGAGCTCTGTCCTTCCTAGGGGGGCGATGGCAACAGGGGATACAAGGCTTTGTGATCGAACACTCCGAACACTCCGAGGTCAGTCACTGGAAAAAGCAAACCAGCATTCGCCTCAAAGGTCCCAGATAATAAGATCAGGGTTTCAAAAAATCCTGTATTTCAAATGCAGCCAGAATCAGCCTAACTGTCTGAACTGTGGGCTTCCACATGGGTGTCAGCCGACTGGCCATCGGCCCAGGTCTGCATCTGCTATGGGTTCAGTCCCCAGCCCCAGTCGGGGCAGGTGCGGGAAGCAGCCCATCAATGTGTCTCTCTCACACTGATGTTTCTCTCTCTCTCCCTTTCCCTCCCTCCCTCTCTCTCTAAAATTCAATGGGAAAAATATCCTCAAGTGAGGATTAACAAAAAAAGAAAGAAGAAACACAGACACAGCTCCTGATGCTTCAAAATGGCACGTGAGGACCACCAGGCTCTCCCATCCGTCCTCCGCTGGAAAGCTGCTGCCCCGCCCCTGAGAGGACAGACGGGGAGAAAGGACGAGATGGGACAGAGGCCTCGCCAGCATCGCACTTTCCTCCCCGCAACCCCACGCGTGCCTGTAACCAGCCCGCGGGTGAGAACACAGCGCCCTCGAAGCTCTGGGGGCGCAGGGCCCGGGTCCCAGACCTTTGACCTGGCCGTCCTCGCTCTCAGCGTTCTGCTCACGGCCTCTGTGACGTGGCCCTGGTTCTGATCGTTTGGGGCAGGTGGCCTTACAAAGGAATATTCTTTATTTTTACGATGAGCATATCCTGCCTTCCTGTCATGTTCAGAAAGCAGCAAACGCATGGAGGATGGAGACACCCTGACGGTCTTGTGGCGGAGCCCGCTGGGGGTTTTAGAGGAAAACAGGCCAAGCTGGATCTAGAGTGAATTACCTTCCAGTGGCCCTGCTCCGCGGCCTCCCGCTGTAACCTGGGATGTTGCGAGCCGCTTAGCGTGTCGGGTGATGACATGTGTGGCTGTTACGCGCCCTCCCTCATTGAATGCGCTGGGGCACCCCAGATCATAAACCTGCCGGCAGACAGAGCATCACATCCCCACGCCAGACCAGACCTCCCCGCCCCCCACCCTGCCTCTGACACCAGGGTCGCCCATGGGTAGTAAATCAAGATGCAGCATGGAAGGTGCTGCAGGGGCTGACTCACTGGACCATGTCAGGACCGGAGACCACTCTTTCATTCACGATGCCACCATCTGTCATCGGAGCTGCGTGAGCACAAACCACAGGTCCCTGTGTGTGTCAGGAGAGGTGCCTTCTGACCCTCGGACACTCGGGAATTGTTTTTGGTGTGAAGTGGACTCGCATCCTTTCCCCAAACAGCAGGATCTCTGGTGCCGAGATCTGAGTGGGAAATAAACGAAGGAGAGCAGACAGGCGTGGACAGCCTGCCACACTACAGGTCTCTGGGTGACAGGGAATCACACATGTGCTCTCATGGCGTTGCCTCCAGGAGTGTCGGCTGAACGCCCGCTGCAGGTGCCATGGGAGGCACCACGTGAACGAGGACGACGGAGACGGTTCCGCTGAGAAAGGATCGAGCGGTCGCTGTGCAGAGCAGAAGCCTCCGGGGGTTGAAGCAGGTGGGGCCTTCAGGTTGGAAATCCAGGGCCGAGAACCCCCAGGAAGCCTGGAGGTGCCCAGAGCCTGGGCTTCGGACGGTCCTCTGTGCCCCTCTGAGCCTCCGTCCATCACCAGGAAGGAGGAGAAGCAGGAAGCCGTCACCAGCACAGCCACCTCAACCGCCTCTTGACAGGGACTGTGGGGGCCGCTGTGGCCCGGCCCTGGGTGACAGGGAGCAGCCACGTGGGCAGGACGGTGCCAGGGGGTCCATTTCATTGCCTTGTGATGGTCAACATCCTCCATCAGGCGCTCCCAGCACAAGCCTCCTTCAGGTCGCAGGGAAAACAGCAGCGCGGCCCCCTCGGCGCTGTTGGTGCAAGGACAGCGCGTGAGGCCGCGGGAACCGTCGCCCAGGTCCCCTGAGGCCGGGCCGTCGTGGACAATGCGCCTGGAGTTCTGGGGTCCGATCAGGGCTCCCGGGGAAATCATCGTGAGAAGTCATTGTCACCAACGCCACCCGCAGTCCTCGTGAGCTGACGACACTGCGGGCCCAGTGCTGGGAGCTGCCCCTCCACTACCGCTTCGCATTTCCTTTTCGGATCTCATTTGTGCGCAGGTAGTAGAGTCACAGTCCCGAGGGGCACAGATAGACAGTCCCGTCCCCCGGCCATCAGCGCCGGCCATGATGAGTGTGTGCACGGGCAGGTATTATACGTATACATCAGCAAATACCCACGTGTGTTACTTCCTCCTGCCTTGTATCCGTTCTTTTAACACGCAAGCGAAGACATCCAGTGCCCCGTCCCACACTCGGCATTGCCGCCTAACGACGTGCTGTCACGTGTGGTTCTCTCCGGGCCAGAACATAAAAGCACCCATTTATTTTCGTTTACTCTGGGGAAGACAGCGTTATGCCTCATGCACGGTTTGGATTAGCATTGTTTAGTCTTCTATTAAAAGCCGTTGAAATTTGTTTCCATTTGTCGGTGAATACACACAGCGCTGCGGGGAGAAACCTCGCGTACAAGTCGTTTTCCACTGTGTGTATACACGCCTGGAAAAGGGATGGCGTGTCCAGGGTGTGTGCCTTGTGACCTGGGCAGCCGTGCCATGTCCCCCTGTCCCCCGGTCACACCTGCCCACAGGTCGCCCAACTTCTGCACTGCTGCCCGTGAGCCGAGGGAACGCTGGCCTCCTTGGAAAGTCACCTCGGACATCGTCTTCTTGCAAATGAGCGTCTTTCTGTGTGTTGGGGTCCTTTGCACTCGCGTGTATATTTTCTCCTGACTTCGATTTCTGACAGTTCTTATTTCTAAAAGAGAAAGGTTGACCTTTTGTCTATGCCGTAAAGAGCTGATATCACCACCCCCCCCCATCGACGTGGCTTTGCCATGTTAATTTTGAAAACTGGGTACCACTGAGATTGTTTGCTGATGGCTACCCTGGTGCCCCAACACCATCTGACAGGAGCAGAAATGGAATGTTGCGAGAAATGTTAATCCTGCTCTGTTAACCGTGATTGGTTTGTTCTGAGTAAAGGAGGCACATGCTAACCTGGCTGGGAGGTGCACAGGAGACCTGGGAGCTCACCTGGAAATGCAGCCCCTCCTCCCCCTCAGGGAGCTGCCTATGATCACGGGGAGATTAACAACCTGTAGCAGAAACCAGAGCTGCCAGCCCTTTGGAGGACCCCGGCCCTTGCACATCACTAGCCCTTTGGAGGCCCCCAGCCCTTACACATCACCAGCCCTTTGGAGGCCCCCAGCCCTTGCACATCACTAGCCCTATGTAGACCTAGCCTTTGCACACCCACAGGCCTTTGCAAATCCCCAGACCTGTAAACTGTCCATTTGGCCTACCCTGTGCCTACTTCCCCAGGTAATCTCTGTCCTTGTACCCAGCATAAACAGCTGGCTTATAGGGAGAGGCAGAGCAGATTTTGGGGATGACCTGCTGCTCGTCCAGCCTGCTGGCAGCATTGGCATAAACGCTCATCTGATTCAACCCCGTCTCTGCGGAATCGGCTCCAGGAGCGGCAGGCAGCCTGCGCCCACTGATGATCCTGTTACAGCTACGGGAAACCCGTCCTTTCTCACTGGGTGGAGATGCTTCGTTTCTTATACACCATGATCTCACCTACTTCTCATGACCGTCCTGGGAGGGCAGTGTTTGTCCCCACCACACAGGCGAGGCTCCGAGAGGCTACACAACTCGCATCACACAGCTAGGCGTGCGGCGGCCCAGGCCCGCGTCCAGCCTGCTCCAGCGGCCGCCGGGCTGGGCTGTCTCTCTCAGCAGCAGCCCTAGAAGTTGCTTTGTAAGGAGCTGAGCCCCCACCTGGCCCAGGTTCTTCATGTCACTGTGGCTTGGTCCAGCTCTGTCTGTCTCTGTTGCTACTGTCCCCACCACCACCTACTGACATCCACTCTCTGCAGCTCCTGAGCTCAGAGGCTTTAAAGGGGAGGCTGTGGGGTCTGCCTGCAGCCACCCAGGAGGTCCCGGGGGCAGGGCGCTCGGGCAGGACTGCCTCTTGGCGACCGCCAGCGGGTGGTGTAATCCAGGGTCCGATCCCCTGGCAGCCACAGTCACCACAGCAGGGCCTTGGCTGTGTGGCATCAGCCACCCACGGACGAGCATCCGCTCTGAGGCTCCTCAGAGGGGCCCTGCTCACTGCCTCGGGAGATGGGAAATGCTGTCGCTCCGTGTGAGTCACGTCTGTGACTTCTGTGTCGATCGGGACTCTGGGTTGTGACTGAAGGTCAACTTGAACTTGAACTTCAGCAAAGAAGTTCATCCTGTCTTCTCATCGAACCACAGAGGAAGCTGGGGTCAGATTGCCCTGGGGATGCCAGCATTCGGGAGCATAACGCCATCAAGTCTGTCTGTCTGCTTTGCTCTTGTCCCCCTTCTCGGGCTGTGACCCCTTCATTCCAGAAGAGGCAGCCGGGAGGAGCTTACACAGGCACCGTTCACACCATCTCAGGGAGAGGTTCCTCGGGGCCAGAGCTGTGTCCAGGGAAGGGAGGCATGCGGCTGATCACCGCCCAGCCTGGCCAGGTGACTGGCACCCCTGAGCACAAACTGGGTGCCAAGCGGAGCAAAGGGTGGGTTTTAGGCTGTCTGGAGCGGGCAGGGGTTTCTCCTTGTAAAGCCACCCATGAACCGAGAAACAGCAACAGGATAAACCCACTGGCCCTTTGCTCTCCAGGGAAGCGTCCCCGATTTCAAAGTCCCTGGGTCCATGTGGGCATGTGATTGAATCGGGAGGAGCTAATCTCATCAGCAAAGTCTGCCTTGAGTCACTGCGCTGACAGCTGGGAGGTCAGGCAGTGGGGTGTCCTAGGGCTGGGGGCAGCCTGTGGAGGAACTGTGCAGCCAGGGGAAGGGGGCGATGTGTGAGTGTGTGAGTGTGTGTGACTGTGAATATGTATGCATGCATGTGTGTAAGTGTGTGTCTGTGACTATGTGTACATGCATGTGTGTGAGTGTGTGTCTTTCAGGATATGTGTGTGCATGTGAGTGTGTGTGTGTATATATAAAACCAAACTCTATGCTGCTTTAGTGGAAATTGAAAGAAGGCTCAGGGCCAGGAAGCATATGTACCTTTTAACTCAATATTGCAAAGCAGCTGCTCAGCATTTTTTCAAGTCCAATCAGTTCAATTTCTTCTTGCTTTCTCTCCCTTCCTGGGTAAACGATGAGGTTTTAATGTTCTTGAGAATCATCTCATGATAAAGACATGGATCCAGCCCATTTAAACTCCCTCTGATGGGCTAGAGCTGATATTATGATTTTTTTTTTTTTTTTGCTCCAAAAAGGAGAATTTTGTTTCATCTTCTACTCAATGTAAATTCTTACCGAAAGAGCGCACACACCGCGTCTAACACTTACAGAAGCCTTTTGATAAATGACACCATAAACGCAGGCAATTCTCTACATCTCCTTCACCAGCTTGAAATGGATATGGTTTCCTTTTAATACAATTGTCTATCCAGCTAACAGGCCATTTTGCAGTCCACCTGTATTTATCATTTGGATAAAAAATACCCTCACCTTAGATTCCTTATTTGCACAGGAGCATAAATATTCAAGTAACTGCAATTCCTTGCCCACAGTTTGATTTGGTGGCTCGGGGGAGGGGGAGGGAAATTGCTCCGATTGTGATAACTGCTAAACCCCTTCCCACCACATGCCCGTGACGCTCGAAAGCCTGAGCGAAGCCCCAAGTGAGTGCTGTGAATCTGATGAAGGTGCGCCACAGCGCTGAGCTGCCCTTTTGAATCAGTCGTGACATCATCGAGTTTCCTCTGGGCCCTCGTCACACCGTCACTTAGGCTGCTTTGGGGGAGGGGCTGAGAAAGGTGTCCACGTAGCTGGACTTTCCAGGTTCCGCCTGAGATGGTCCCAGATCACAAATGTATAGAATTGTTGGAAAATGAGTCCCTTTTCTATTACGTTGGTGCAGTCAAAACGTCTGTTATCTTATCTTATATAATAGAAGGATAATATGCAAATTGACCCTAATGGCAGAATGGCCAGGAACGGCCAATCACTATGATGCGCACTGACCACCAGGGGGCAGATGCTCAGCACAGGAGCTGCGCCCCGGTGGTCAGTACACTCCCACAGGAGGAGCTCAGCTCAGCCACAAGCCTGGCTGACGGCTGTGAGTGCAGCGGCAGTGGTGGGAGCCTCTCCCACTTCCTCCACAGCTCTAAGAATGTCCAACTGCGGCTTAGGCCCACTCCCCATGGGCTCCCAGTCTTGGAGAGGACACAGACCGGGCTGAGGGACCCCCCGAGTGCACGAATTTTCATGCACTGGGCCTCTAGTTAAGACAATAAGAGGACATCCGTTTTTCCTCAAAATGCTTAAGTTAATCCATTTTTATAGTTTTTAGTAGTTATTTTTCAAAATAGATTTCAGCCCCTATTACAAATGTGTTATAAAATATAACAAAACAAATTCATGCGTATCAGGAGATATATCTTAGGTATGTAACAATTATATCTTTCTTCATTTGCTACTGTTTATTGCCCATGGCTGTTCAGCTGTATACTGCCACAAGTGACAGGATTTAAGCGTGATTACGTTCACTTCTCTTTCCCAGAAACTCATCAGGTACTAGGAAGTCCTCAGGGACCCTGGTGGCTCCCAGACATTTCTCCTCATTCCTTAGAATGGGCCCCTGACTCATGGTCCAAGATGGTTGCCAGGGTGCCGGGCATCACAGCCAGGTTCCAGACGGCAGGAGAGAGGAAGGAGAGAAGTTTTAAAGTGGCCTTGGGATGCAATGTCATACCACTTGCAGGTGCACAACACAGTGATTGCCATGTATGTGCCTCTCTTTGCACTCCTGTAAGGACACTTTGTGGGGAGGTCCCACCTTTCTGTTTATATCTTATCAGCTAAAACGTAACTACATCATCGCATCTCCCTGCACGGGGTGGGGGACACATATAATCTTTGAGTTGGTCAGCAATGGGCGCAGCTAAAAATCAGGACTGGGCAAACGTCGGACAACATGGCCACACCCTCATTTTACGAGGGGATGAGGTGGGAGAGAGAGGGACCCGCCAGAGAAAGGTAACCGGGCTCTCCCTGTTTAAAACAGAGACTTCCAGGTTAACTGTCTTCTGAGCAAAGGCTGCCTCTCTCCTCTCCACCTTCTCTTCCTCCTCTCCCTGTGCTGTGCATCTGGTTAAGGAGAAGGTTAGCACTTCATGGCACAGTGGGGGAGGGGGGGAGGCCTCTGTGCACTGACCCCCTGCACGGGCCCTGGTGGCCCCCACATCAGGCTGAGACGCTGCCTGTGCTTGTGGTTCTGTCTTGGGGTTGCACCGCTGCTGCTGCTGCTGCTGTTGTGGATGGCAGGCTGGCGACCGCCTGCTGGTCAGGAGTCTCATGGCCTCTCCTGACCCACCTGTCCGCTCAGAACGTCCATGGCCACCCTTCTCGCCTGAGTGCAGAGGGCAGCCAGAGGTGAGACCTCCGACCCATCCTCCTTGTCTTCTTCCCCCCTAGACTCTGTCTGAGAGGTGAGGGATCCCAGGTCTTCTAGGGGACACAGGTGCTAGCCCACCTTTCTGCCACCTCCGCCCTCAGCACAGAGGTCTTAGGTCTTTGTCCCGCTTTCCTCTCCCCTCTGGCGCTTTGATTTCTGAATTCCCTCCCCAATACCCTGCCCTGCCCTCCTGCTCGGCCAGCCCCCCTCCACATGCTGGGCCCCACGGTGAGGGCAGGGTGTTCTGCCCCTGTTCCCTGGTGCACGGAGGAAGGGAGATGGTCCCAGCGCTGAGGGGCGCGACACTTTCTCTCCCTTTTTCTTCTCTCGTGTTGGTGGTGAAGTTCCCCGACGTGGAGAGCCGTGCAAAGGACAATACGACGCTCCTGTGACACGTGTGGCTTCGGGCCCGGGGCATGTATGTGCTGAGATGTTTATTACTTAGCGTGTTCTTTCTGTCCAGGTCTAATAAGTCTGCTGGAGAGGCCCCGGCAGCCCCTTTCTTATAAGGTGACCAGATATTAATCTGAAGATGAATCCGGGTCCCGCCGCCTCCCTGGGGCCAGACTGGGTGCTGCGGCTTTGGGTTGGACGTGGCGTTCTTTCTCTCTGAGAGAGGAAAGGCCTGGGGATCTCAGCGCTTTCTTGCACGGTGATGGGCGCTCGTGGCTCTGTAACCTCCTGTCTGGGAGAAGTGGCGACTGTGTCACTGCTGTGAACTCCACTGGGTCCTCTGTTGGTGGCAAATATTTGCTCTGCTCCCCACGGGGCATGTGGGGGCGGGACTGGAATGATTCCTCTGGGTCGGCGGTGCGGCTCCTCTGAGGAATGTAAACCTGTCCAGTCCTCCAAGCCCCAAACCTCATCCTAAAGCAAAACCTAAAGTGACACGGGCGAGGTTTTCTCCGCACATGTGGCACACAGGCGGCAAAGCCACCCCAGCCCCTGAGAACTAAGTATTTACGTCTATGCTTATTTTTTTTTCCTGTGGCCAAAGTAGTTCAGAAATATACACATATATCAAATAAAACAAAATCAAATAAAACAGAAATATAAAACAGCAGACAGTGCAAGTCCCCGGGTAAACCGCCCCGAGAAGTCAGTGTGTCTTGGTGCAGATTGAATTGTGTGATTTTAAAAGACGTGCCAAGTTTGGGGGACCGTAGGGTGGGGAAATAGCGCAAAGCACAGGACGTGGGGTCATTACGAGAGATTCCCAATCACACCCGCTGCCCACCAGATTTCACCAAAGTCTGGTGAGACGCAAAAATAAGAACCCGAGTTCTGTCCTCCTGACCGTTGTGGCATTAAAACCGCCTCATTATGGCAATGATGATGGGCGTTAGTTGGTATTATTTCCTTAGCCCTTTCTCTGAGTTGTAGGTGGGGTTGTTGCTCAAGGTATTTTGGGCCCCTCCTTAGAGGAACAACACACCCAACCCACCCACCCTCAGGCCCGGGGACCCCAGGCTCGGCCACGCACGTGGCTTTGGATGTTTCACTGACCAAGTGTATCATTTCCCACCAGAATCTTTAAAAGACGGGGTGTGATTCTCCGTCATTTCTTGTCCTGCCCCTGCCTGGGCCTCAGAGTGGAGACAGCGGGCTAGATCCCTCCGGGGACGTGGCATGAGGAGGGAGCGGGACCTGGTGGCTGGGAGCCCCTGGACGCGGCAGCTGCTGGGAATGGAACGCGGCTCTGCCTAAGCGGACACGTGCGCACAGGCAAAACTAAGTGCATCAGCCCTCCAGGGCCTCATCAAGTCTTTAACAGGTTATGTGTCTATGAAATGCAAGCATCCGGGACTCACTGCTGCATTTAAAAACACGATGGGCCCTGGCCGGTTTGTCTCAGTGGATAGAGCATCCCCCTGCGGACTGATTCTGGGTTTGATTCCGGTCAAGGGCACATGCCGGGGTTGTGGGCTCGATCGCCAGTAGGGGGCATGCAGGAGGCAGCCGATCCATGAGTCTCTCTCATCATTGATGTTTCTATCTCTCCCTCTCCCTTCATCTCTGAAATCAATAAAAAGATGTTTTTTTAAAAAAAAATAATGGAAAATAAAAAATACAATAGTAGGCAGTAGTTTGGGTCAGAACTCTCAGTCCACAGGGTCTGGTGAGTAGCCACTAGGCACCGGTGGCTATTGCGCACCTGAAATGCGGCACGACAGAGTAAGATGGGAAGTGCTCAGCAGCTTTCTACTGACCTTGTTCAAATGATCGTGTTCTGATTCGACTGGGTTACAAACAAGTCTAACAGAAGCATTACTTGTGTCTCTTGTGTTTTTAATGTGGCTATGAGTTTTTTGTGTGTTTTTTTCCTGTTTGTTTTGTTTTTATTGATTTCAAAGAGGAAGGGAGAGGGAGAGAGAGATAGAAGCATCAATGATGAGAATCAGGGATCGGCTGCCTCCTGCACACCCCACACTGGGGATCGAGCCCACAGCTTGGGCATGTGCCCTGGCCAGGAATCGAACCGTGACCTCCTGGTTCATAGGTCAATGCTCAGCCACCACAGCCAGGCACTGCTAGTTTTAAAATTACGTACGTGGGTCACGTTAGACTCATAGGTCAGCAGTGCTCTAAGCTACGGGGTCCAACAGACCTTGGTTTCCACCTTAGCTGGGCCAGCGTTCCCCAGTGAGCGTGCAGAAGCGGCTGGTAACCTGAGTCACCACGCATCAAGTCATGGACATGGTGAGGCAGCTCACAGCAAAAGCTTTCTCTCTGTGCTCCTCTCAATAATGTGATTTGGAGGGGGGCGGGGATCCTTTTTGCTTTACAATTGCTCATATTTTCTGCCCAGAAGTGGAAGGGGGTGGAGAGTTCATTCCATCGCTTTCAATCGCCCCTGGAATTTGGCTCCCTGGCGTCCTGGGTGACCTGAGCTGGTTGGGCCAATGTTTGGCTCTGATCACGAGCAGGACCTTCTCACGCTACCTGTGCCCTGGCCTCTCCCGAGGGTGCGGTGTGGACTCGCGTTACTGTTCACCCTGATTCCATTACTCTCCGCTCTAGAAAATGCAAAAGGCCCTGCACCCTAATGGATGATGTGGGGACGTTCATCTTGAAATCATTCATCTTTATTGATTCTTTTGACATACACGTTTGGGGCCCATGCAAGGCTAATTCCCTGTGGACCACAAATTAATTCCCTTCATAAATCTACTCCAAGATGCCAGGCTCTTTTATTCTCCCTGCTGGTTGATCCACGAGGCAGATTGAGCCATTTGGAAAATGTGTGTCTTACCAGTTGAAAACATTTTTATGTAAAAACTTCCCTCGAGCCGGATGACAGGGTATCTGGGGGAGTGAGGAGGGGGGCCAACTTAACCAGTATCTGGAGACTTTCCTGACCAGCTGGTTTCCATACCCCAGGAGGCCTGATACACATGGTAGTGGACCTACTGTGGGGGCTCGAGCCTCGCCACATAGTAGGGATTTGGGGGCGACAAGGAAGATTGCTTTGGAGCAGTGTTCGCAGAAGTTTGTATGTAGACATAGATCTATTCAGTTTTCAGTGGAGAATCAGTTGAGGGGAAAGGTCACCCTTGACCGTTCATCAGTGCCACAGGCGTGGGTGCTCCTCCAAGGCTGTCGGGCAGACCTGGCGGCGTGGAACCCCCAGCCCAGGGCCAGCAGGGCATTCCGGCTCCCCAGCTGTCCTTGCTCTCGGCTGGGCCAGCACATGTCACGAGGAGCTGCAGGGCGGCCGACACGGGAGACCTCGAGGTCCCTGCTCGCATTCAGCACCAGGGGAGCCAGCATCCGACCCCTTCGTCCCAGCCACGCCCTCAGACGGCTGCGGCCCCGCCGACACCCCGATAAACCCCTCAGAACTGCCCGGCAGTGCATGCTTGTCTGCAGCCATGCCAGCCGGGGGGCCTGAGGCACAGGAAAAGGGACCTCACAGGATTACACTCTATTGTCGGCATCTCTCTCCTTGGTCGCTGGCATTTCTCAGCTCTCGTCCCTCCTGCAAACCCGATCTTCCCCCACCTCCGCCAGCTGTGTCAGGGCCGTACTGACCCCACCGAGTAGGTAAAGAAATCATGAAGAGTTCTTTGACATCTTGTAACAAGTCTACAGCGAAGTGGCTGTTGGTCTCATCATCTGAAACCTTCACCAGGGGTTGCACACAGCGGCGTGCCAGGCATCGATCTCTTCGAGTACATTATCCTATTCAGTCCCGCCATCGGCTCCTGGTTTGGTTCTTTCTCCTCATTTTCAAATGAGGAAACTGAGGCTCGGCCAGGCTCCTGAGTTCTTGAGGTCCCACAGCTGAGGCGGGCAGGACTGCTCTCTCTGCCCTCCAGCCGCCTCCTGGGAGTTACTCGGTTTGGAGACGGAGGCAGAGAGCGGTGGGGGTGACAGTGGTGTGACTCGGGTCTTCAAGCTGTAATGTGCGTGCGAATCCCCCGAGGATCTGGGTGAAACAAAGCTGCTACTCGGTGGGTCTAGCGGGAGCCTGGGCACCTGCTTTCCCACCAGCATCAGGCTGTGCCACGGGCTAGCCCCGGGCTGCACCGTGGTTAGCACGGGTGGGAGATGTGGAGAGTGAGGTCCCACCCCAGGGCCCCCGGCCCAAGCACACTGCTTGCACAGGGCCGTGAGGCCCAGTGTCCGCGGCCGGCGGTGCTGGCTGCGCTGGGGAAGGCCCGCGGGAGTCCCCTCGTTCTGGAAACACTGGACTTGGCCCGATTATCCCTGGAAAATGCGGACCGACCTGGGGAGACACCAGGCCTCGTCTCTGCATGTATCTGAGCCTCAGGACCTGTGCCCTGGGTTTCACGGATGCTCATGAAGGATTCACATCTGAAATAAATACTCTCCAGTGTCTTAGGGTCCATGATCCCTGCGGGTCATCTTGACACGCGCACGTTTCTTTTTCTGAAGAGACGTCGTGAGGAACATGGCATGTGCTTTTGCGGGAGGACATCTTATAACCGCTTCGGCTTCATGAGGTTAAAGAGGGGGGGGCTTCAGTCCCCCACAAAAGCTGAATCGGTTGACTGGCTGCCTCTGAGCAATCAGACCAGCTGGCTTCTCTCCCCTCTGGCCACGGAGGGACGTCCAAGGGGCTTTGAGGGGAAGAACATATCCTGAGCGAGAAGGTCGTCCTAGGAGGAGCAAACGTGGTGCTGGTATCTTTTAGGAGGAGACGGGCATGGAGGGGAGCTCCTGATGGGGTGGCTGCTCCCCTGATGGGGTGAAAGTGGAGGACACCCACATTCTTGAAAAACAGTTTTCTGGGTGCCTCAGAGTCCATGCCACTCTTCTCACACCTGAGACCTTAAGATGGCAGATGGCATTTCGAATTAAAGTTAAAGAAGAGTAAGTAGGGAACAAGCCTGCCCCAGGGAAGTTTGGTTTCCATTTAATTTTTTTTTTTTGGGGGGGGGGGATGGGTTGCGTATGCTTCCTTTCAACTAGGGAAAAAGGACACACTCTCCCTGCCCCCTAGGCCGGAGTTAGACTCCCTTATAATAAGACTAATGCAGAGCGAAGCCCCTGATCTAAGGGGTAAACTTACCCACGCAGCTACAGCTCAAGCCAACGCTGAGCCCCAGGCAGAGGTGCCCCTGCTCCCCCCTCCCGTCCTCAGGGCCCTGGTGACCTTGAGCTGTAAGGTCCATGTTTTTTCTTAAAACTATGACGTGTAAAATAGTTCTGTCTGTAGAAGGGCTAGAGCTCAATGTTGTTGACCAGGATTCAAAACCTGAGCTCAGTTCTGTTGGCCGGGGGGACAGCGCCGGACAGTCCATTGTGAATACGCGATGTAGGGGGCTGCATGCGTGTCCCAGTGGCCGGACCGGTGCGTCCTCGCCGTGCCCACGCCTTCTCCGTGCCGCGTCCTCTTCTCAGAGGCACGTGAGCAGTAAGGCACACAGCGGGGAGAAGGGGTCCCAGGTTTGCTGTAATCACCCCTCACCTCTGCCCTTCCTCGCTCCCTGCCCCACCTCAGCATGAAACACGGGCCGGCGGCCCACGGTTGGTTTACGATCACAGTGCTCCCCGGAGTGGCCTTACCGCTATTATGAAAAGTGTTTACTGTCGAGAAAGCCATAAAGGCCGTTGAGGCAAGCGCAGCTGTGGTCGCGATCCGAACTGATTCACCCTGGGCTTTAGACGTCTCATTAGCGATCCCAGTCGCCCTAAAACAAGCAGGAACTGTGTCGAGAGAACAGAGAGAGGCCATTGCTCTCGTCCTGCTGCCAACAGCAGCAATGCTCCTCCCGCGCAGGACAAGATGGTGCTTCATAACCCTCCCCCCACCCCAATCAAGTTCAGGAATCGGGTGTCCCTCTGAGCATCTCCTAAGCCAGGAGCTGTGATCCTTTTCATCCTCTGAAACAAGCTTGGGAGCTAAACGTGGGAGGCAGCCGGTCACCTAGAAAAGGCGTGATGGCGGGCGGCAGGCCCCTTGCTTTCTGGAGGAACTGGACGGGTCTCTCTTAAGCAGTCGGCATCCCAGCGTCACGCCTGGGGGAGACCCGGGAGGAGTCCCCGGTGTAGGTTGTGGGAAGCGTCTTGCTGCCCCCGTGTAGCCAGGCATCATCGGGTCTTCCTATTGGAGAAGAGCAAAGACGCTGGACAGGCTGGACAGGTATGCGTTGAAGGGCGGGCGTGGGATGGAGTGGGGAGGACAGGTGGTAGGAGAAGCGCATCTTGTACTAAACGGAAGACGAGAAGTTGGAGGTCGGGGCGATGGTACCGTCCTCGGGGACTGTGGACCAGGCCATGTGTTGAGGCTCTACATCCTTTCTTCCCTGAGACCAGTCTGAGCATCGTATTAGGCGGGCGCGACTGTCCCATTTTCTGGATGTGAACACTGAGGACAGACAGGTGAAGGAACTCACCCAGAGTCAGGCAGCTTCATTCTCCTTCGCCCAGAAGCTGTGCGACTTTCAGAAAAACAGTCACAATCAGTGTGTCTCTCCCATCAGTGTCTCTCTGTCTCTCCCCGCCGCTCCCGCGCCCTCTGAAAATCCATGGGAAAGTGTCCTCGGGTGAGGGTTAACACGCAAGCGTCACGCCCGGCCGTGTCCCCTTTACCGTCGGACAGAACGGCGTTGGTTGGACACAGCCTTGGTTTCTCGTCGGTTCGCCTGTTTTCCATCGGTCACCACCCTCCGGGGGGGCCTGGAGGTCTGCCTGGTCCTTTCGTGGACTGTGCGAGAATTCGCCTCCATTTAATGAACCTGCCGTCCCCCTCGTGGGCCCAGGAGCGTCTCGGAAGGTCTTTCTGCCGTCTCGTCCTGGCGATGCTGTTAGGGCGGCTCCCGCAGAGCTGAGAGCATGCCCCCACGGGGTGCTGAGTGCGGCCAGGGGCAGCCACGGCAGACATGGGAGGCCGTGCAGAGAAGGGCGGGGAAAGTGAGCTTCGGGGCCCCACGCAGCCCCGGCGTCCGGGACTCCTTCCACGCCCGGCGACGTCAGACAGCGAGGCTCCCTCTCCGCGTCTCTAACACGGGCATGAGGAGGGCTTCCCCCCACCAAGATGAACACAAGAGACTTGGGGTGCTTGCCGCCGAGGCAGGTCCCCAGGCTCCCAGCCGGGGTCTGAGTGACGGCACCTGGCACGGGCCGTCCGGCCGCTGAGCAGCGAGTCCCAGGAGCCCGTTAAAGGGCATCCCGGGCGCAGGGCACTTGCGCAGGGAGAGCCCGCTTTGCCACCCGGGCCGCCGTGAAGGTGGGGAGGAGGAGGGCATGGTCACTGCTGCTAAGGCGCCACTTGCAGTGATGTGCGGAGCCCTTCGCCCGAGACCTGCCTCCTGCAAATCGGAAGAGTAGGCGGTGTCCGTGTGTCCTTCCAGGGGCCAGCGGACACCCAGGGCCCTGGGCAGCGCGTCAGGGTTTCCCAGGCCCAGGGTTCCAGGGAAGAGGTGAGTTTGCACCACATGTCCTCGGTCCTCGCGTCCCGGGACGGGGTGCTCTGTGATCCCCGCCAGCCCAATGCCCGGCGCGCAGGGATGTGCTCTTAGCACAGTATTTATCTTGCCGCGTAGACCAATCTCACCGGCTAGGAAAACACGGTTTATTGCCTCCTTGGGCCGTGCACTCAGCTGGCTGGGCTGCTGCAAAGCCATCTGTGTCTGACGGTGGAAATCACTCATCAGCACAAAGGCTGGGAAATGGATGAGGACAGCTCTGTGTGCGCAGAGAGCGGGCGGCAGGCGTTTAGAACTGGGGAAGAGGAGCTGGA
>PVJC01040146.1:0-15928 GCA_004026665.1 Murina feae
GAGAGAGAGAGAGAGAGAGAGAGAGAGAGAGAGAGAGAGAGAGAAACAACAATGAGAGAGAGAAACATGGATCAGTTGTCTCTGGTACACATCTCCATTAGGGATCAAACCTGCAACTTGGTTATGTACTCTGATCCAGAATCCTAACTGGCAACCTTTGTGGTGGTGTATGGAATGATGCTCCACACTGAGCCACCCAGCTGGGGAAAAAGATAATATCTTAAATTATATCACTCCTATATCAAAAACAAAAGACAATAAACAACAATAGAACAACTACAAAGCTATAAAGCAGCAGTTCTCAACCTGTGGGTCAAGACACCTTTAGCCGTCGAACGACCCTTTCACAGGGGTCGCCTAACACCATCCTGCATATCAGATATTTACATTACAATTCATAACAGTAGCAACATTACAGTTATGAAGTAGCAACAAAAATAATATTATGGTTGGGGGTCACAACATGAGGAACTGTTTTAAAGTGCCAGAAGGTTGAGAACCACTGCATAAAGGAAAAATAGTGATACTATATAAGGGAAGAAACTTAGATATGGATATTACATTAGATAAGAGTTCTCTAATAACTTTAATGCTCAGTGTGATAATTCTGTTGCAGTTATATAAGAGACTTCATTTCCCTGCTTGGTTTAAATGTAATAATGTCTAAAATGTATACTTAAATGGTCCAGCAAAATAAAACAATATACATATATAGAGAAAGCAGAAAAAATATGGCAAATATTCTTGCAACTTTTCTTTAAATTTGAAATTCTTATATTTAGGAAAAGGTAAAGCTAGGTATACCTGGCAGTTTTACTGATGGAGAATTGTAGGGAATCAGAGTAAGTTACTCTAAGATATGCTGTTGTGGTACATGGATTATTTTGAGGTAAAAGTCATCGAGACCTTGCAAGCCCATTAGTTATCTCTCAAAGAATTTAAATTAGGGGCCTCACTCATAATAAGAATTATCCACAGAAATAACTTTTATTACTGATATATAATGTTGGTAAATATGTTCTCTCATGCAGTGGGTTTTCTTATTGTTTTGTTGATGGTTTCCTTTGCTATGCAGAAGCTTTTTGTTTTGATGTAGTCTCATTTGTTTATTTTCTCTTTAGTTTCCATTGCCCTAGGAGCAGTATCAGTAAAGAAATTGCTTCAGCATATGTCTGAGATTTTGTTGCCTTTGGATTCCTCTAGTATTTTTATGGTTTCCTATCTTACGTTTAAGTCTTTTATCTCTTTTGAGTTTATTTTTTGTGTATGGTGTAAGTTGGTGGTCTAGTTTTATTTGTTTTGCATGTATCTGTCCAATTTTCCCAACATCATTTATTGAAGAGACTGTCAGGACTCCATTGTATGTTCTTGCCTCCTTTGTCAAGTATTAATTGAGCATAGTGGTTTGGGTTGATATCTGGGTTCTCTATTCTGTTCCATTGGTCTATATGTCTGCTCTTGTGCCAGTACCAGGCCATTTTGAGAACAGTGGTTTTGTAATACAGCTTGATAACTGGTATTGAGATCCCACCTACTTTGTTCTTCTTTCTCAGGATTGCTGCAGCTACTTGGAGTCTTTTTTTTTTTTTATTCCAGATGAATTTTTGGAAAGTTCATTGTAGGTCTGTGAAATATGCCATTGGTATTCTAATGGGAAGTGCATTGAATCTATAGATTGCTTTGGGTAGTATGCACATACCTATTGATAAGGAAGGTCAAACTTCTTCTAATTATGGAACATCTTCTCACTGTCCTGGGAATGACCTTCCTCCCTTCTGAAGCCCCAAGGTGCCTTTGCCTTACCTCATCTTTAGCTCAGAATGTCATATATGCCTCACTTTCCCTTTTTGTCCCCAAACTTCTTGTCTCCACGGGGTCTCTGTCTCATGTAGGTGGAGTACCCATACATATGTATGTAATGAAATTGGCTTGTTTTCTCATGTTTATCTGTCTCATGTAGATGTCGTTATCAAGCCAGCAGAAAGAACCTAGGGGAATAAAGATTCTTCCTCCCCCAATAATTTAATATAACTAATAACTTAAAATAAATAAGAATAATTATTTTACCATATATTTATTTCATTGTATATCATACATCAGTAAGATAAAGGACCATATTGCTATAGGAAATCAAAGACACACACACATACACACACATGCATGTGTGCTTACATGCATGCACACACTCTCAAAGGGGTAAATATAATACAAATGACATTATTCAAGAAAAGCCACACACTAAATAGTGCAGACTAAATGAGTTGGATCACATACATTCGTAAAATAGACACAACTATCCTGTTAAGAGTAGTATGTTTACTGGTAACTTTATGATGTAAAGATTGGTAAAAATAAATATTCACCTATTTACGAAAATAAGTAATATTTCTTTTGAGTGAAAATTAATTATGTTGTAAGTAAAAGTCAGTAATGACACTTTTCATTAAGAGTGATAATGAAGCCCTAACCGGTTTGGCTCAGTGGATAGAGAGTTGGCCTGTGGACTGAAAAGTTCAATTCCGGTCAAGGGCATGTACCTTGGTTGTGGGCACATCTCCAGTAGGAGGTGTGCAGGAGGCAGCTGATCGATATTTCTCTCTTATTGATGTTTCTAACTCTCTATCCCTCTTCCTTCCTCTCTGTAAAAAATCAATAAAATATATATTTAAAAAAGAGTGATAATGAAGAATATACAGAAAGAAATGGAATGATAAAAAATGTAAAATCTTATGAATAGCCTCTGATTTTCAATCAAAATTCTGAAAAGATAGGAGGAGAAATATGGAGATGATACCAAGCAGAACAAAAGTATTTAAAGAGAGAAATAGAATTGTAAAGCTACTTTTAAAATCTAGATCAGACTCACACATCTTCTCTTCTGTAGTATTTTCCAGTTTGTCTCTGCCCTCAACGATTTAAATGTCATAGAATATTTCCAAGGGAGTTGGTACTTTTCACACACTCAGTAATCACCTCATTGCTCTTTAAATGTTTGCTGATGCTCTTATAAGGAAGTTAAAGGGATTATGTGGGGGAAGAGAAGAGAGAGCAGTTTATGAATGCTTTAACATGATTTACAAAAATGAAATGCTAGCAAACTGTTCAATCCTGCTAGACAATGATGAAATTTTATTTTATAAAAGTTCAAAGAAAAATGGTGTCACTCACAAATATGCTCAGAAAATGAAATAAAGGCTCCATGTGAAGTTTAAATTGCCATGTCTATCTACTCTGTACTCATAAGTGTGGAACTGAGAACTTATTTGGTAGATAAAAGGACACATCTGTTTAATATTACGTGGTACTCTTCTTTGATTAAACACTTCCCGACACGTTTGATGAAGAACATAGGGAATCTCTATTACTTAATTGTCTTTCATTTGTCCTGTACTGGAGGCTGATTCCTGCTTGGAAGATTAGCTTTGCATGACTTGGTTCATTTCCATAGTGGGAGCTATAAATCCATCAAAACACATAAAAGAGACTGATGGCCTCCTAATTAAAGCTTGAATTTATAGTAGAGATGGTCTTGTCAGGAAAATTCTTCATGAAGCTATCGAGTGAGAAATGCTTATTTTTTAAAATCTATTAAGAGGTTGTTAAGTTTGTTTTGAAGGCATAAACTGAAGCTATAAGAAACACGCATGTAGTTACTGTATTAACTCTTTTATAAGCTGGTACCAAAGATAGGACTTTAGCACACACAAAAAGTGAGTGTTACACGAGTATAAAATATGTTTATAAAAATGTTGGTGCAAAGGTGATCCAAATGATAAATGGGAAGTGTCACTACTAACAGCATACTGATGTAAATTTGGATAGCCGAGGACCGTCCTGATCTGTGAGGCTTTTTCCAAGAATAAAATATTTGTTTGAAACAGAGATGAAGTAGGACATCCACCACAGCATTTTTATGAAAACTCTTGGCCCATTGTTACTTTTGCTACTAGAAATATTCTCAAATAGACTCATTTTAATTTCACTCTTTCTTGAAGTGTAATATAATGCTCAAAATTTAATTAAAAATAGAATTTAAAAAACAACTAAGTTTTGTATACTTAAACGTTGGTTGTATTATCCTACATAAAAGATTAAATATTGCAATTGTTATTTTCTAAATCTTCACCTGAGGACATGTTTTTACTGATTTGGACGGGGGCGTGCAGAGAGAAGAACAGCGATGTACGAGAGAAACATTGATTGGTTGCCTCTTGAATGTGTCACCACCTGGGGTTGGGAATCAAACCCAAAACTCAGGTGTGTGCCCTGACCAGGAATTGAAACAGCAACGCCTTGGTGCATGGGACGATGCTCCAACCAGCTGAGTCACGTTGTAATTTTTCAGGTGTCATAGACTGAAAACCTTAGAAATAAATGGACATGTTTTATCTAGCTCTGGAAGAAAAAGAGGTAAAAAAATATACACTGAAATAGATATTTTAAAAATTGACTTATACTCACTAACCCATTTATTTGTAGTGGCTCAAACACTATATTCGCCTACCAAAAAGTTACAATATAGATATTTATGTAAACAGAGGAAGAAAAATTAGGTTCAAAGTAGTATCATAGAAAATTATTGTATTAAATTGATCCTCCAGGTTAACTATTTAACCTTGAATATTTTGGAAAACATACCTTGAGTTAAATCAAGTTAATTCAGTATAGGGCACTCAAATGCAATTTCCTTAAATAATCTTAAGATTATTACAATAGACAAGGTCATGAGAAACTAAAATCGTTGAAGGGGGGATTTTTCAGCCTGCCAGTTTAGAAAGATTCCAGCATGTCATCCTTTTATCTAAAATATTCCATTTATTACACAATATATCTGAGTATTTGTTACTGGACTGCTATCCAATTAAAAATACTGAAACATATATACAAACTCTAGTATTGAATATTTATTTGTAAATGTTTCTGTTATTTTGGAAAAATGTGTTAAATACCTTTATAAGGGTTATATTTCAATGTTTTTGAAGCTAATTTTATAAAAGTTGTTCATTGTAGCAATGATTTCAAAATAAATATCAACTTATTTGGCAAGGGAAATGGGTAACATGTTTAAAAGAAAACAAATGTATTTCTATGTAAATTCAGGACAACTGAGTCATCAGATTGAATTTCTTAAATGCATACAAGTTTTCATTGTCAATTTTACCTTTATAAATCTGTCAGGAGGTACAAAGAGTCAAATACAATAGTGTCAGTATTGAATAAATATAAATAATATGAGATTAAATTAAAAATAGTCTAAATCTCACACACTCATTTGAATTAGTCATCTGCTTACTCACATGTTTGATGCATGATAGTTTATGGTGAGTTTAGTTAAATTACAGGGCATAGTAACCTTCACTAAACATTTTCTATATTCTATTGTGCTTTAAACTATAAAGGAAAATCATATTTTTTTTTCATGCTTAAGATAGTCCATGAAACCTAATTGCTCCCTTGAGAGGATACTGATTTTTTGAGAGAAATGAGTATGTTCAAATTCTTTAAAAGTGTAAGTACATCTGCCAACTTCAACACATATTTTGAAAGGGAAAAATTGAAATTGCTTATATTAAAGAATGCCAATTAAATGTGTTAGTGACAAAATCACTGATTACTATGCATTTGACCAACATAGCTTCTCAAATCACACTTAGTATAATTGATTCACATTTATTTGAGTGTGTGGGTAACATTAACTGGCATGAATATACATGTGTATGTATGCCTGTGTTCTGTATGTATAGCTATGTTGGGGGCATCCCTGCCTATAGAAAATAAGTTATCATTACTCTTGATTAAAAATATACTCGTTATAAGTCTATTCATAATCTTCTGTATTAAAATTATGTATTTAGATGATTTAAAAAGATCGTAGAAAACCATCCACATCGACACCCACATCTACACCCACATGAGAGCTGAGATTTTAGGATAAGAACTTAAATTTCAAAAGAAAATACCACATGATCTCACTCATTTGTGGAATATAATGAACAACATAAACTGATGAACCAGGACAGATCCAGAGATGGAGAGGCATCAATCCTTTCAGAGGGAAGATAGGAAAGGGTGGGGTAATGGGGAGAGATCAACCAAAGGACTTATATGCAAGCATATAGGCCTAACCAAGGGACATGGATAACAGGGGGGTGAGGGCATGAGTGGGGTGAGGGAAGGGGGTAACGAGGGGATAAGGACACATATGTAATAACTTAATCAATAAAAAAAAGGAATATTCCAGGGGTGCAAAAAAAAACCACGAATCTTCCTGGTTTTGCTGTATAAAATAAACACGTTGTATTGGCTCTGGGTCCCTGTCTCTCCATCAGAGGACAGTTGGTCCCACCCGGCCCCAGCTTTCCCTACAAATAAATAAATAAATAAACAAATAATAACTAAATACATTTCAAAAGTAGAAATTTAGATTATGTTACATAAATGCATCATCATCAGATATTTCATTCTATCTCACTCATTTGTTCAGTGTGATTTGATAGTAATTAAATACTAAATTGATCATTTTTATTATTTATTCTTATAAATCTCTTCTCTAACATAAAATTTCAGAAGATTATTCAGTATAGGGAAAATAGATAAAAATATAAATAAGACATTTCGTTATCACTGATGCTTACTGGTGTAATAAGAACTCAATATAATCAATTGAACAAAATCTTCAGTTTTCTTTACTTATAATTTCTGAATCCTTATAGGGTAGAATTCTTAACTGAACTGCAATGTTGCCATTGTTTAATGCCAAAGGTGTTAATGCAGTCGTCTTCTTGTATTTTCTTCTATAGACCATACCGAATGCCTAGCTCTTAATTTTAGCTGTTGGATCTTCAGAAGTATGTCCTTGGGGAAAGACGTTTGTTCTAATCTACAGCTACTTCCTCAAGAATTTAGTAGTTATGTCAATGTACTTCCAGTTACTCTTTGTCAAATAACCAAAATAGTAACACTATCACTGAAGTATAAGGAGAAGCTAACAAAATTATTAGTAGAGCTGTAAGAAACACTGTGCAATTTTTAACAATCTAAAAAAAGAAATATACAGTGTGAGGGGAATGGAGGTGTATAGTTGTTCCTAAGGAAAATCCTATTCTATATAATAACTAGGGGCCCGGTGCACGAAATTTGTGCACGGGTAAATTGGGGTGAGTGTGCAGGTCGGGGAGGCGGAGGGCAAGTGGGGAGGTCCCTCAGCTGGACCTGGACTTCATCCAATTCGGGAGCACTCAGGAGAAGTGCTACTGATGGCTTGGACCCACTGCACCTGGTTCTCTGCTCTCTGCCGGGCCTGTCTGCTCCACACTACGGAGATGGGCAAGCAGGTGCTGCTGGGTGATGCCTGCGGGGTCCTTGATGGCTCCAGCCCCCTCATCCCTCCTTGGCAGCCATGGCCCCAGCCCAGCATAGGCCAGGGTAGCAGCTGGGGATTCCCGGATGGGTCTGTCTGGCTACGGCCCCTGATTCCAGGTCCACAGCCCTGCTGGTCTAGGGCCCGCCAGCCCAGCAACTGGGATCCCCGGGTGGGTCTGGGTGGCCATGCCCCCCCCTTCCCAGGTCCGCAGCCCTGCTGCCTGAAATTGATCGCGGCTCACTCCTCCTGCCCCCCCACCCCGCCCCTCCACTATGGCCTGCTGGAAGGCAACAGATGGCGAAGGCGGCGGACGCAGGGAGGCAACTATGTCCGCCATCGCCGCCATGGGTGCTTTCTGGTGGAGGTGCGGGGCTGCAGGCAGCTCGCTCCTCCCACCCCCCACCCCGCCCCTCCCGTGTGGCCTGCAGGAAGGCAACAGATGGCGGCGGTGGACACAGGGAGGCGAGCCTCCCTGTGTCCGCTGCCGCCATCTTGGCTGGGTTAATTTGCATACCGCAGCTCTGATTGGATGGTGGGCGTGGCTTACCCTGTCTCAGAGAAACGGTTAATTTTACTATTTCACTTTTATTAGTTTAGATCTTATATAATAAAAGGCTAATATGCAAATTGTCCCCTTGGGAATATAAAATTTTAGTTATTTCTACCAACAGTCCTATGAGGTAACTGGGAACTATTTAATCCTACTCAATTATGACCCCAAGTTGACATTCACTGTACTAATTGGCCTGTTTCAAATCTAGTAGTTTGTTATGTTTCATACCAGGAGCCAGCTACCACTGTGTTTAGGGTGGTCTAGTCACCCCTCTTTGCACTTTCCCTGCTGCCTAATTATAAGAGACGTGTGACTAGATTGATCTGGTATTAATTTATATTATTTCCAATAGCCAAATGTTAATTCAACAAATACTAACATTCTTAAACTTTACTTTCCCTGTGGTTGCAGAGTGAAGTCCTGATTCACTTGCATACTATGACATTTTTATTAGTTTATAATAAAGTGACTAGAATGCGACTTTTGTTCCACAGGAGGACAATAAGTACATAAATGTTCACACACCATGTGATGAATGATGTTGACTTCAGAAACAATTATTAAACTATGTTGGTAAGCCAGGGTCGTTGCGATGGAGCAGGAAAACAGCACTCAGTCCAGCAAGCTTTCCAATTGGCCTTGATAAGAGTAAAACAACTTTAATTTGGTCTAACTACATTACTTATTTTATAACTTTTAATTTTCTGTAAAAAAGGTTCACTTTCGTGTTTTTGCATTTTCTTTTAAAAAACGATCTTACCTTTCTTGGCATTTTAATTTCACCTAAATAATTACACGTTACAAAGGAATAACAAATATGGGTTTTTACATTTTTCTAGTAAATGACAGAGTACTTAACTCTGTCAAGGTCCTGGAAAATGTCAAATGTTAACTTTACTATTACTGATAATAGAGGTTCAAATTGCTGAAGTATAACATTTGTGAAAACACTGCATCATGTTTTATCTTCTATGGTTTTTCAACCCACATTTAAATTATTTTTAAAGACAAAAGTACAAACCAAGTCTGTTTTGCAATTTAACATCTAAAATATTATTGTCAATTGTAAAATAACAATACCTTAGAAGGTATGTAGCACTGGCAATATTTCTTTCTAGTCACATTAGACTGTTTTCTTCTTGACAATTAGTTCATTAGTTATCCCTTTCACAGCTATGAGATTGCACTTACTAGACAGGATTTAAAAAGGTCTCCTGTGATCACCTAATGAAACACGCAAAGAGAAGTCTTTGCAACACTTCTGTGATATTAGCCTCTTTCTCAAGGAAGGAAACTGATTTACTAGTTCATTCCATTTAAAAAGGCAATTGCTGCCCTAACTGGTTTGCTCAGTGGTTAGAGCATCGGCCTGCACACTGAAGGGTCCCAAGTTCAATTCTGGTCAAGGGCATGTATCTTGGTTGTGGGCACATCCCCAGTACAGAAGGCAGCTGATCGATGTCTCTCTCTCATTGATGTTTCTAACTCTCTATCCCTCTCCCTTCCTTTCTGTAAAAAAATCAATAAAAAAATATATTTAAAAAGGCAATTGCTGTTCGAGTACTTTTCTCTCATAGTTAGTTTTCATCCATTCTTCTCTTGTCATAGCCTTTCTGCATTTCAGTCCACTAGTAGAACTAGAAAGGTGCTGACTCGGATGGTGCTATCTTCCTAGTGACTTTGCATGTATAAGGAAAGCGTTGCCACAGTACCATCACAGCTTTCTCCTTGGCCAGCTTAATAGTACTAATGTTTCCCCCTTTTACATCTTAGGGCTGGTCTACTGATCTGTTTCAAACCCCACCTGGGAATTGTGATAACATAATGCACTAGGGCTCTGGGAAATTTTTTTTAAAAAAAAAGGTTTTTAAGCCAGGCCTCTCCACCTAGAAGCAATGCAGCAAATGAAAGCTATACATGGCAAACCTTAAGTCTTTAGCAGTGCCCAGAAATCCTATTAGAATAGAGCTCAAGGTTAGGCATAGGGTTTGATAGCAAGCAGGATTTCTTTCTGGTCTCAATTAGAGGCAGACAATTCTGTAGGCCTCAACCCTATTTCGTGGTTAAATTTAAAATGTGTCCATCCAGATGAGACTAAAGCTGGCACGGTCACGACCCTAGAATCAGTGGTTGGGTTGGAGAGGTCTGTTCAGTACGATGGCTATGTCTCAGTGTACATGACCCGCATACCTCACTCTGCGTGGGCCTCTATCCTCTTTCCCATCAGCTCCTCAGTTGTCTCAGCTGGACTTGACCTCTGCTCTAGCTACTTAGATTTTCACCTTGCCTTTCCTTTCTCTGATGCTTATTCACATCTTGATCTTTATTTACCTCAAATCTGGTGGAAGATAATGATAGATGGGAAAAGATATAAAATATCTCTATGCAAGCATAGTTGATGGTTCAAAACTAACAAAGAATGACATTGTCAAGCAGATAAGTGAATAGATAGATGCCAGGGGCCCTGGATGGTGACATACAGTCCATCTTAATGAGTAATAGCAGTTTCACCAGAATTAGAAAGCCATCCATTGACATTCTCTTCTCCCTGAAAGTTCCTTTGCTTCATATTGGAGGAACACCTTAAGAACGAACAATGTGATATCAGTGGAACCCTAGGAATCAATAGTTCCTTTCTTAGTTAACTTATCATCTTGGCTCACCAGAGGATTGCTAAAAGAACTAAACTCTACTGGGAGGCACCCGTGTAGGTAGTCTGAACTCATGGGTTCAAGAGGAACAGGGGATAATTTGTTGTTGCTGTTGGTAATCCTCACCCGAGGATATTTTTCCATTGGTTTTTAGGAAGAGTGGAAGGGAAAGGCAGAGAGAAACATGTATGTGAGAGAAACACATTGACTGGATGCCTCCTGCACAAGCTTGGACCAGGGCCCAGGCCAAGGAGAAGCCTGAAATCAAGATGCATGCCCTTGACCTGAATCAAAGCCAGGACCCTTTCATCTACAGGCTGATGCCCTATCCACTGAGCCAAATTTATACCTGGGTCCAGTTCCTGAGTTTGTGATTATAACATACACAGGTGCCAAGAAGCCCAAGAAAGACAACATTTGGACAAAAATAGCCATATTTTGATAAACTCTTGGCTGTGTGTTGGATTTTAATCTGAAAGAACCCAAATATAAAGTTAATCCTCTTAACAAGTGATTATCTTTTAGGGGATTCTCTATGTAAGCAGAAGTTCGGATTTCTATAGGAAAAATGGAAAGCAGTCATGTATTGTCAGAGTCTGGCACTATCAGAGACTCATGATCCTGGCGTCTCCTGGTATCATACTATTGCAAACTTAATCATTTTATAATTGGCTATTCCATAATATTATGATCTATAACCTTACAGCCTTTCAGTCTTGAAGTCTCACATTCTCACACTGTGACAGTATCAAAACTTTGTAACATTGTGGATTTCAAAATAATCAAAATAGCAACTCACAGATATAGGAAAATAAGCAAAATCCAGTTAGAATATATATGAACAACATAAGTCAATTTAAGGATAAATACAAAGATACTAAATAATAAGGAAAGAGGAAGATGCGAACCCAAAAATATTTATCAAAGAAATATTTTTTGTAATAAATACTTATAGAAAATGTTAAATAAAAAGATTTCCAGATGGAAAGGTGAAATAAAATATTGCCAGAATACCTACATTATAACAAAAGCAAAAGGAAGCTTTCCAGGATAAGTTAATATACCAGATGGTACAACATACAAGAATATCAAAAATACTAAAATGTATTGGCCTAAGTAATAGCTCATTTTATCATCTATCTATCTATATATCTATCATCTATCATCTATTTATCTATATTTCATTTGAAGAATTATTGGTTGTTTAAAGCAAGATAATAGCAAAGTGTTATGAAGTTTATAACATGTAGAATTAAAATATATAACAGGATCACAAAAGATGAGTGAACACTCACCATATTTATGTAAGTTGTTTAAGATTATTTGAGAGTGTACATTGATTTTCTAAAGGTATTATTGTCCTCTCAAAAGAGTCTACCAGAAACACATAAATAGCTAATCTAATAACAGAGTAATATGCTAATTGCGTCACTCCATTACATTCCAAGCCATGCCCACCAGACAATTAGAGCGACTATCTTCTAATTAACCCAACCAAGATGGTGGCTGGCAGCCATAGAGCTAGAGCAAACGGAAGGCTTTGTTGCCCCGGCGATGAAAGAAGCTGCCTGCCTAGGCAGGCTGTGGCCTCCACTCAAGGCAACAAAGTTTCAATTATAAAAGATAAATAAACCCCAGATACCTGCTTCCAGCCAGCCTTGCTGGGAGCTTGAGTGGCTGGGGGCTGTCGCCAGCCTACACACAGCCATCAGCCCCTCACACAGGATGGCCCCAACCTCATGGGGTGAGGGTCCCTGCTGGGGGGCTTGACCAGCCTGCAAAAAGCCATCAGCCATTCACCCAAGCTGGCCAGGCACCACAGCAGGAACCCCCACCCTGAAGGGGATATGGCCAGTCTGAAAATGGCTCTCAGCCCCTCACCCAGGGTGTCAAGGAACCCCAGCGGAACCCCCACCCTGATATGGGACACCCTTCAGGGAAAACCAGCCAGCCCCCACCAATGCACCAGCCCTCTATCCTACATAATAAATAGGTAATATAAAAATTGACTCCTAACAGCAGAACCACTGGGAATGATTGGTCACTGTGACACACACTGACCACCAACTGGGCAGACGCTCAATGCAGAAGATGCCCCTTGTGGTCAGTGGACTCTCACAGGGGGATCTCTGCTCACCCACAAGCCAGGCTGATGGCTGCCAGTACAACGGTTTTGGTGGGAGCCTCTCCTGCCTCCTCAGCAGCACTAAGGATGTCCGACTGCAGCTTAGGCCTGCTCCTTGCTTGCAAGTGAACATCCCCTGAGGGCTCCCGGGATGCCAGATGGATGTCTGACTGCTAGCTTAGGCCCGATTTCCCAGGAAGCCAGCCTAAACCAGCAGGTGGACATATCCTGAGGGTTCCAGACTTGTGAGAGGGCACAGGCCGGGCTAAGGAACCCTCCGAGTGCACAAATTTTTGTGCACCAGGCCTCTTATTACCCTTTTATTAGTCTATACTAATGCACAAATTTCGTGCACCAGGCCACTAGTATAAATATATATCCTACCCAATAAAAGATTAATATAAAAATTAGGTGTCACAAAGATGGCTACCGACATAGCACAAGATGGCCATCCCCATAGCCACATCCTATCTAATGAAAGAGTAATATGCAAATTAGTCTATACTAATAAAAGGGTAATATGCAAATAGTCTGGATGCCCTCACATATAATGAGCGATCAGCAGGCTGCATGAGCTGCAGGCGCTGGTGGGCAAGGACTTGCAGTGACAGGCATTTGCATCACACCATCACAATCCATCCCCAGGAGGCCTGGGTAATTGTGATCTCCTGAGCTATTAACTTCTATGGGGTGGAGGAGAGGGATGCTGCTGATGAACACATGATGCCCAGAAACACCCCACATGACACAGAATATCTGGCCCCAACGAGATCAGAACAGAGTGAGGGAAACACTAATAAGTCCAGTATGGATGTGGGGAGAGTAGGGGTAGGTAATAGGGTCTTTGAGCAAGAGTGAAAGAAATTAAATATCAGTAACAGAATATACACAATCCTAGTCAGGGGAAAATATAGGGTACACTTTGTGGCAGAGGAGTTACAGAAGAAAGGGCATATTTGAGATGAAATCTGAAGAATTTAAAGACTGATGCATGAGGAAGTGATGGAATGAATGAAGCAGTGATGTTTTCAAGGGGTTCATTGGAAAGGAATTGATAATGTACTAGATAGACTACTACATGTCAGGAAAGAGTAGATTTTTGGCAGAAGAAATTAAGAGTTTGATTTGGGCAACATATGAGTTGTGTTACATGCAGGATGACAATTTACCAATATATTGTGTTTTAATATACATGTGTTTGGATCTGAGAGGACCTCAAAATTAGGATATCATTAGAAGAGTTGCATAACTAGATTGGGGAGCATGAAAATGGCTGCAATCAAAGAAAAATATGAAATTTTTTAAGCAAGAAGAGAATAGAAAGTGGCAAAATGTTTTCCTTAAATTCAATCTGATTACAATTTACAGCCAAATTAGTCATCATCTATCTTAATAAATATGAGTGTGGGAAGGTAGCAAAGCAAATCTTGGAAACGATGCTCATTCTAGCCTTGATTTCATTTAAGACAGCATTTCTAACTGTTTTCACTCATAAGGATACTCAAGCACAATATCTGTGCACAGGTAATCAAGAGATGACTATTTCTCTATTTAATATATCCATAAATGAAATATTCACACATATTTTAAATAAAAATTACTCAAAAGCCTTAATAATATCCTTCTGATCTCTCTTGTGTAATTAAATATGCAAAACTTGTTTCTCTTGGTCTCTGGGATTCTTTACTCTTTGCCATTTTGTGACATTTTGAAAATAGTATACCAAATGGAAAAGGCATGATCTGCCCTTTAGAAAACAATGGCACAAAATGCTTATGTTTTCAAGGCCGAACACATGACTTGAAGTGGATGAAATGTGTTCTAAACAAAGCAAATGTATCAGAAGTTATAAAACAGTAATCTAATTAGTTGGGGGATGGTTTGTTTATGAGGAATTTTTTTCATAAATGCTATATATATTTTTTAAGTATGGTAACTTTAAAATACAAAATTCTTAAGCAACCTTTACATTACCTAGAGCTAATTCAGGATATTATCTTTGTTTCAAAGACTCAGAGCATATGATTGGCCTCTCCAATGGAAAAATAATTAACTTTACTTTTGTAATTATACCTGTATAATAAATTATTGGTAATAATCTTTTAATAAGTATGTGACAGTTCAGGGAATAGAGAAATTCACAAGAGCATTATTTTATTTAGAGTAATCACTGGACTTATTTTGATCTTATTTATCTTCTATACTATGTGGATCCAGGTGTTAAATATTCTATTGATTCACAAACTGTAACATAAATGTATTAGGATAAAATGAGATAATGAACACTTATCACAGCTTCCACATTTTGGAAAAACCATCAGCCTAACTAGTGTGAATACCAATTACAATGACATTTGAATCTCTTGCCTGCTCAATTGTAATGTTCACACCTTATTCTGACTTGCCTCATGATATTTTTGTAACAGGAAATTGTAGTTTTAGATATGAAGGTGCTTAAGGTTAAGATATATTTAGTTCTTGACACACACTATATTTTTGTTCATTTCTAAGGACCTTGAAATTGGATTATTTGTATGTGCCTGCATCCTAGAGTTAATGAGACTAAGTATTATTAGAACATCTCATGATTTAACTCAAAGTGTCTTTTGAATATGAACCATGATTTAGCTATAGTGTACAGTTTCAATGAAGCATAGGTTGATATAGAATTAGTATACTGTATCCTATATTTTGATGACAAATATCACTGATCATGCTTCATAAGTTGTAAGTTGTTTATCTCTCATTGACAGTAGCTGACCATCGGTGACCTCTTGTTACTGTATATAAATGTCATGTATGCCATGACTGTAAAATTCTGTTTTTCTCTAGGCTACATTTTAAACATATATATTTAATACAACCTTTACTCTCTGATATAGAATGTAAATGCTACTAAAAAACTGTTGTTGTTTTTTGGTTTGTTTGTTTGTCCAGCCTTTATTGCAGCCATTATCATACTGAATTATTCTGCTTTCACTACTTATTAGAAGCATGAACTCACACAAATGGCTTCACTTCTCCAAGCCTCAGGGTTCCAATCAAAATGGATGTAATGTTAGCTCTGAATGTATAGAAGTTTTGGAGAATTAAGGGGATTATGCCTATAAAGTGTTTAGGACATTCTTCGTTATTATTGGTTAGTTATTTTTATTTTTATTTATTACATACAGTTTTACAAAGATTAGTACATATCTCTTTTTCCCCTGCCCTTCCCCCAACCTCCCCTACCCCCC